>CM042009.1:14730276-14812776 GCA_023525715.1 Cichorium intybus
TTTCAACTTTATTCTTCTTTCACACCAATTCGACCACTTTATCTAAAAAACCAAAATGAGAAACAAATAATAAAAAAATCAATTGAAGAAAGTTTGACTATTACAAGAGATAATAACATACCAGCTCAGGATCTCTTGGCCACTTCAAATTTGATAAATGGCGACCTACTTTCATTGCTTTTATCATCATATTCCATGTGGCATAACTTTCTTAGAAAAATAATTCTTGTAATCGTCAAGTATATGCTATCAAAATGAATTAAAAAAATTGTACACACCTCATATTGCTACTATAAAATCAAGTTGGATGACATCATAAAGATATAAAGCACTATTAACAGCACCCCTCTCCGTTCGGGTGATCCAGCTTCTTTCTGTGAATTTACCATAAAAACCATGTTATACAATAAAAAAACATAAAGTCATAAACCAATTAAAAAGAACATATAAAGACCAAAATTCCTCTAAGTGCGTTAACTTTTTGAATAACAAGTGTCAGCTTTTTAAGTTGAAATTCAAAGTGGATGGTTCTTTTTACTATACTATATTCTTTCAATACTGCAGTTGACAACACGTCATGTATAATAAAATGGAACAGAAAGAATCCCTAAAATTAAACCAAATACGACATCAGTCCAAGTCTAATATAGTATAATTTGTACCACCTAAACACATGGAGTTCAATTTCATTACTTATCCTACCAGTTTTTAAAGCGGTCTAATTAATCAGGTTTAACTTTTCCGACACAACCCAAAGCTGGATCAAAATTGGTTCAAGCCCAAGCCAACATAGTAATCAGTTTCCAAAGCACTCCAACATAATAATCAGAATAAAAACCAACTAACCTTTTTTTCTGCTCATTTAGGTGATAATGGCCATGAAGAATATGAACCCTGAAGCTTCAAGTTCCGAAATGGCAGTAATTATAAGTTAAATACTAAAAAAACAAAATACATAACAAAAAGCCTAAAGCTTCAAGTTTTAGAAAATCATATCAAATACAAACCAGGGAAATTAAAAAACAAAATGAGATCTAGAAATAAAAGCAAACAATAATCCATGGGAAGATGTTTACGACCCAACTCTTAGTTTCATTTGTAGATGCAAAACTGGAAAATCATAACAAATACAAACCTGGGAAATTAAAAAACAAAATGAGATCGAGAAATAAAAACAAACAATAATCCATGGGAAGATGCTTACGCGACTCAACTCTTATTAATTTCATCTGTAGATGCAAAACTGGAAATTTTCCAATGGATCTGCAACAATATAAATGAGTTTATGAATGTTTTCGATCTATATGGATATAAACAGATTCATAAAAATACCATTGAACACGAATCTAACCAAAATCCTAGCTTCCAAAAACTAAAATCGAACAAATCTACACCTTCTAGAAGTTTCGATTTGCGATTCCAGTTCCCAACGACTTCTAACCCAGGTTTTTCCTTAACTCTTAGCTTTTTTGGATCTGTACAAGGGCTTTGAATTAAAATCGAGCCTTTCATCCTCTTGTTGGAATCTCAAAGTCTTGGTCCTCCTTCAATCAAGGCTTCAATCAAGACTTCAATCAAAGCTGTGATTGAGGTTGAAATATGTGGACATATACCTTCTATGTGTCCTATAAATACAATGCATTACCAAGAGGGTAAAACACACCCAATACATAGATACATTGTAAAACATAATCAGTTTTGAGCTATATTCTGATCATAATCAAAGAGCTATTTTGATTAAGTGTGTGTGTGTTATATATATATCATCTTTAATTGGTATCAGAGCCACTTACAGTGTCTGTGTCCGTGTGAGGATTTGAACTTCTGAAAAATGTCAGATGTCGATGATCCAAGTGCAAGCACTAGTAATCCTCAGGCCAGGCTCAAGGAGATCGGAGCCACATCGGTGTCATGTCCGATGTTAACCCAAACCAATTACATGGTTTGGTCCCTCCGAATGAAGGTGGTCCTGCGCATACACAAGTGTTGGAATATTATTGAATCGGAAGCAGAAAAGAATGAAGATAGAAACAACCTTGCAATGGGTTTGCTCTACCAAGCGATTCCGGAATCTCTGATTATGCAGATCGGGGAAATAGAAGATGCGAAAACCATGTGGGAATCGATCAAAGCTCGATTTGTTGGCGCTGATCGGGTAAAGGAAGCGAGACTTCAAACTTTAGCCACCGATTTTGATCGGTTGAGAATGACCGAAACCGAGTCAATCGACTCGTTCACCGGAAAACTCGCCGGGATAGCTTCAAAATCGGCATCACTGGGAGAAGTAATTGATGAATCTAAGCTCGTAAAAAAGCTCCTGAAGACGGTGCCGAGGAGATACATCCACCTTGTTGCTTCTCTCGAACAAATCCTCGATCTGAAGACGGTGGGATTCGAAGATATCGTGGGCCGATTGAAAGCCTACGAAGAACGGATTCGAGGAGAAGATGGAGGAGATGAACAGGGGAAAGCTCTCTTTACCCGATCCGGCGGTGGCGGTGGCGGAAACTCGAGCTCCGGCGGCGGAGGCGCTGGATCGCAAAAGGGAGGCGGTGGGAGCAGCCGTGAATCAGAACGTAGGAATGAGTGGGGAAGAAACCATTTTACGCAAAAGAATAACGCATCCGGGTCAGGCGAGTCGGCCGGGTCGGGCGGCGGGTCAAGTAGATCCGGCTCTTCTAGTGGGCAATGGTCCAATTCAAACAAAGCAAAGTCCAATTGGAATAAATCTAAACCAAAAAACCAGCCCAATTCGTCTTCGGGCTCAAATCAAAACGCGAAAAAGGATTTATCAAAAATTATTTGCTACCGATGCGATAAATCGGGCCACTACGCGTCAAAATGTCCGGATAGAATTCAAAAGTTTCAAGAAATGAATTTTACCGAACAAGACGATACCGACGAAACCGTATTTTTTCACGAGACAGTATTTTTGAACGAAGAGAAGGTAATACCATCTAAATACAATTCACAAGACAATGATGTGTGGTATTTGGATAACGGAGCGAGTAATCACATGACGGGAAATCGCTCATTTTTCTCCGAACTCGACGAAGGAATAACCGGCAAAGTAAAATTTGGCGATAATTCGAGTGTCGCGATCAAAGGAAAAGGCTCAATAATTTTCCAGGGAAAATCAGGCCAACAACGTTTGATAACGGAGATTTATTTCATTCCGGATCTAAAAAATAACATTTTTAGTCTCGGACAAGCAACTGAAGCCGGATGCGACATTCGGATGAAAGAAAATTATTTGACGATGCACGATGCCTACAACTGCTTATTAATGAAGGTACAAAGATCTCCAAATCGACTTTATAAAATAAAATTGACTATTGGTGAACCGAATTGCCTTCATTCAAGACTAAGTGAAGACACATGGCGCTGGCACGCAAGACTTGGGCACATCAATTTCGAGTCATTGAAAAAGATGTCCAAGAAAAATCTCGTCAAAGGGTTACCACAACTTGACAGTGACAATCAATTATGTGAATCTTGTTTGGTGGGCAAACAAACAAGAAAGTCATTTCCATTAATGACGACGTACAAAGCGACACAACCTTTGGAGCTCGTTCACGGTGACTTATGCGGTCCGATCACACCGTCAACAATAGGTCAAAATCGGTACATTTTCACATTAATTGATGACTTTTCAAGGTATATGTGGATTTTTCTCTTAAAAGAGAAAAGTGAGGCGTTTTTACACTTCAAGAAATTCAAAGCTTTGGCGGAGAATGAGCTCGGAAAGTCTTTGAAGGTGTTTCGAAGTGATCGAGGAGGTGAGTTTACTTCGCTCGAATTTAATTCCTTTTGTGATATAAATGGAATCAAACGCCATCTTACCGCCCCATATTCACCACAACAAAATGGTATTGTGGAACGAAGAAACCGAACGTTAATGGACATGACACGAAGTATCATGAAGGCGATGCATGTTCCAAATAACTTATGGGGAGAAGCGGTAAAACATTCCACAAATCTGATCAACCGTGTTTACACAAGAGTCCTTGGTGATACAACTCCTTACGAGAAGTTGTATAAAAGAAAACCGAATCTAGAGAATGTTCGTATCTTTGGGTGTCTAGCATATGCGAAAGTTGAACCAGTGAATCTCAAGAAGTTGGATGCAAGATCAAGACCACTAGTACATCTTGGTTCTGAACCGGGCACGAAAGCTTATCGGCTTTTTAACCCGACTACACAAAAAATAATCGTAAGTCGAGACGTTATTTTTGACGAAACAAAATGGTGGGATTGGGTCAAAGAAGCAAGTACCAAAAATGAAGAACCTGGGTCATTCATAGTTCCATGGGAATATCCGGAGAATGAAACGAACAACCAAAGAAATAATACCGAACCAATTGAATCAGACCATGAAATTCAAGATGAAGTACAGGTACAAGAAGATGAGCAACCAAATCCGCTTATCGACACCCAACATCGAAGGTCTACAAGACAAAGGAATATTCCAATTCGACTTCAAGATTATGTGCTTAATCTTAACAACCTGGAAGAACTTCTCCTAACAACCAGTGACGAACCAGTATCGGTTGAAGAGGCGAAGAAAGAACTAGAGTGGGTTAAAGCCATGAATGCGGAAATCAATTCAATCAACAAGAATAATACGTGGACTCTCGTGAATAAGCCTATGGGGGTGAAGGCAATTGGACTCAAATGGGTGTACAAACTGAAGAAAAATGCAGATGGCACCATAAACAAACACAAGGCAAGGTTGGTTGCTAAAGGGTACGTGCAACAACCTGGTATTGATTTCCAAGAGGTATTTGCTCCGGTAGCTCGCATTGAAACCATCAGGTTTCTCATTGCCTTGGCCGCTACTAATGGATGGGAACTTCACCACTTGGATGTCAAAACGGCTTTCTTACATGGAGAGTTGAAGGAAACCGTTTATGTGTTTCAACCGGAAGGCTACATAAGGAAAGGCGAAGAGCACAAGGTGTATCGTCTTTCAAAAGCATTATATGGCCTTAGACAAGCACCAAGAGCATGGAACACGAAACTTGATGGAATTTTGAAGGGAATGAAATTTCACAAGTGCATGAAAGAACCATCGGTGTACCGGAAGAATGAAGGATCTAACTTGCTAATTTTAGCAATTTATGTTGATGACTTATTTGTTACAGGTACAAATTTGAACATGATCAAAAGATTCAAATTTGACATGTCCAAGAACTTCGAGATGTCTGATCTTGGAAGATTAACTTACTACCTGGGCATTGAAGTCAAACAGGAAGAATCAGGGATTACAATTAACCAAGAAGCGTATGCACAACGCATTCTGAAGGAAGCCGGTTTACATGATTGCAATCCGACCCACATTCCGATGGACCCAGGAACAAAATTGTCAAAGGCCGAAGATGAACCCGAAATCGACCCGACACAATATCGAAAGGTGGTAGGATGCCTTAGATACCTCCTGCAAACAAGACCCGATATGGCATACGCGGTTGGAGTTATCAGCCGATACATGCAAAACCCAAGGGAATCACATGGCAATGCAATCAAACACATTCTAAGGTACTTACGTGGAACAACAGGATACGGAATCAAGTACGAGAGGATGGGACAAAAACGACTTATTGGTTACAGTGATAGTAGTCACAATGTTGATCCAGATGACGGAAGAAGCACAACTGGTCACATTTTCTACTATGGGTCATCACCGATAACCTGGTGTTCGCAAAAGCAAGATACCGTTGCTTTGTCATCTTGCGAGGCAGAGTTCATGGCAGCCACCGCGGCTGCATGTCAAGCAATATGGCTTCAAGACTTGCTAGGGGAAATCATGAACAAAGCACAAGAGAAGGTGGTTCTAAGAGTTGATAACAAGTCGGCTATCGAACTAACGAAGAATCCAGTATTTCATGGTAGAAGCAAACATATTCACACGAGGTTTCATTTCATTCGCAATTGTGTTGAGAAAAAACAAGTAGAGGTGGAGTACATTCCCGGTGAGAAACAAAAGGCGGACATTCTTACAAAACCATTGGCTCGAACCAAGTTCAAAGAAATGCAGAGCTTGATCGGGATCTTTAGAATGTCTTAAAGATTGGCGGTGATCGAGAATCTCTAGAAGGACTTAGAGATTCGGGGGTGATTGTTGGAATCTCAAAGTCTTGGTCCTCCTTCAATCAAGGCTTCAATCAAGACTTCAATCAAAGCTGTGATTGAGGTTGAAATATGTGGACATATACCTTCTATGTGTCCTATAAATACAATGCATTACCAAGAGGGTAAAACACACCCAATACATAGATACATTGTAAAACATAATCAGTTTTGAGCTATATTCTGATCATAATCAAAGAGCTATTTTGATTAAGTGTGTGTGTGTTATATATATATCATCTTTACCTCTGTGGTTTTACGACCTCAACCACATAAGGTTTACCGTTAAGGAACTCAATAACCCTAACACAGAAAAACACCGGTAATAAATAGGAACAGATACCTTGAGAGAGAATATAGAAATACAGAGTTTAGTTTCCAGTAAAGCTTCATTCTTTCACAAGTTTCTCATCTCTGGATGCGTTTGAGGATGGAGGTATGAAAGATAGATTGGAGAGAGATAGAAAGGCAAAACAAATAGCCTTAATCTATCGTTGATTACTCATCTTCACTCATCTCCGACGGTCTTCAATTATTCTGGTAGGCGATCAAAAGATATGTGTTCGGTGGTGGCGTTGTCGAGGGTTTCTTTGACGACATGTTGCACCGGTGCAGTAGTGATTGTGGTGAGTGGTGTGCAGTCGTCGATGACTGCTTAGATCAAAGATAATGATAGAGTGTAGATGAGAGCATATTTGGGTTTCAAAAATTGAAATACAACAAACTGAAAAGGGATCATTCAAAATTAGCTAAAATAGGGGAGGGTTAATATGCGGGGCAAAGTAGAGGTTTAAAATAAAATACAGATATAATGTACTCTTTAGAAAAATTCAACACCTACGGTCAAAGAAGTCAAGATTATAGGAGAAAAATAGGAGATAAGGGCAACATAAGAAACGATTAGATTAGTATATGCTTTAAAACTTGTATCTTATGCATTATAAATTGGATCTCTTAATTTTAAGAGTTTCTATTTTTAGAAACCATTTTTCCTTTTTAAAGTAATATATATATATATATATATATATATATATATATATATATATATATATATATATATATATATATACTAAAGATTGATTACTAAGATTCAATGTGAAACAATTGAAATATTAAAAATTTGGGAGACTAGTTGTCTAAAAATAAATCTAGTGGATAGATAATACAAATTAAAAAAAGTAATATGGTAGACCCTCACCCCTTGGTATTTGCTTTAATCTACTATGCAGCTCACATGTTATTTGCTTTAATCTACATGTTTTGTTTATCAAATGTTTATATAATTGTTTCATGTGTGATAAAGCCATAGACGTGCATTTGTTTTGAGTTTGCACGTTTTCAGGTAAAATTAGTGAACGCTCGAGCATGGACAAGAAATGTGTATCCTATAGACGGTACACATGGTGGGCAATCATTTTGGTATGTGTGTATACATATGATCATAGATAAAAATATTAATTTTTCATGGAATACATTGGTTATTCTCTAGATGATGGTTCAGACTAGGCATCATTCATGCACTCTAGAGTAAGTGAGCGTGCTACTTACGTATTTGAAAAGACCAAAATACCCTTTTCAATTTCATTGTCGATTTTTTTTTAATTTATTCTAATTTTAAGCAATTAAAATTAAAAGAAAAATATACCCCAACCCCCCCTCCTCCTACGTATCTCACTCCATCCCTTACCTCCTATTTTCCAGCAACACATTGTTTCTGTTCCACTCTCCCACCTCCTCACTCCCTTCTGGTGGTAACTGGTTCATGTCTCGTAACCTAGAAAGCCCAGTTCAAACCCAAATGGCGTTATCAGTTTTCAAGAGTCCCGTCGGGAGAAAGTACCATGGAAACGACCCTATGGAAGGAGTGAAAACGACAGGAAGAAGATGTGTCTTCATTCAAACAGAAAGTGGTTGCGTATTAGGAATGACCATTCCTAGATCGAAACAACAACACTCATATGGTCAAACGAATGTCACAAATCGCCCTCAATGTCCCAACCAAAGAAAGTTCTCTAACATTCTGAGCTTTTGGGTTGTTATATGTTTTATGAAGTCGCCGGATTCGCTCAAATCTCCGGAATGGAATTGCTGTACAAGACGTGTGGGTCGAGTAATTCCAGTGGTGCTCTAGCATTATATCAAGATGCCGATATATACCTATTGGATGATCCATTCAGCGCAGTCGATGCACATACCGCCTCCAGTTTGTTCAAAGTAATCATCGTTTTCAATTTTCACGCATCTCTTCACTCTGCAACAAAATTACAATTCGTTAACACATTTTATTTCTAGCAATACATCATGGAAGCGCTATCGAGCAAGACGGTGTTAATTGTAACTCACCAAGTCGATTTCCTACCTGCTTTTGACGATATCCTGGTAAAGCTAATGAATTCTAAACCCTAACTGTTTTGGTGTTTTGTCTCTTCCACTCTTAACGGCTTATGATTCCATGATTTTTCCATCCACATTAATGGCAGACAGGAGAATTTTACAATCGAGAACCTACGATCAATCGCTCTAGTCCTCCAAAGAGTTCCAAAACCTAGTGATTGCACTTAGCGAAACTTCTGGTTCAGATAATCACACCGCCGATGGCTCTCAACAAAAATCCGAATCTCCAAATCAAGAGATTGTAAAAATTAAGCCGATAAAAGAGATAGAAGCACCGCAAGGGGAACAACTGATTAAGAAAGAACAACGAGAAGCAGGGGACACAGGTTTAAAACCGTACAAACAGTATCTTAGCCAGAGCAATGGAGCTTTCTTCTTCACTATGTCGTTTTTAGCACATTTACTGTACATAATCGGTCACAAGCACTGTGTGTGTTTGTGTGTGTGTGTGTGTGAGGGAGAGAGGATACGGGGTGGGGGTAGGGTGGGGGTGGGGTATTTATTATTTTATTTTTAATTACTAAAAACATAATAGGTTAAAAGAAAAATAAAAAAAATTAAAAGGGTAAATTGGTCATTTAACTTGGACCAGGGACCAAATTTGTAACAATTTTACCACTATAGGGACCTTCAACGTGAGATTTCAAAAGGATGACCAAAACTGTAATTTCATGCCAACCACATGGACCAAATCTGTAATTTACTCTAGATAAAAATATTAATTTTTCATGGAATACATTGGTTATTCTCTAGATGATGGTTCAGACTAGGCATCATTCATGCACTCTAGAGTAAGTGAGCGTGCTACTTAGGCTAAAGGGAGTGGTGGCCAATGGCCAAGGGATGGCCAAGGGGTTTTTGTGGGCCAGACTATGGTTGGCAGGCGTTGGCCATTTTGTAGGGAGTGGTGGCCAATGACCAAGGAACTGCCAACCAAATTAATTTGAGAAATTACAACTTTAGTCCTTGTACAAACAAAATTCGTTTTTTTTTACTTAAAATTTAAACATTTCATTAAAAATAAAAAACACAAACAACTAACAATTTAAAAGTTAAACAAAGACACAAAATAAAACACAAACAACTAATCTACTCATCGTCGAACGTGTAACCCAATTTCCTAGCTGCATCCTTCTTCGCTTGAAGTGCAATTTGTATCTAGGTTTGATAGATGGTTTGGAGGTGTAGTGTTGGAAGATTGGTTCTTGGAAGATTTTGAACCTTTCTTTTTGTTTGAAGACATTTTGAAAGAGTTTTTGGAAGGGATTTTTGTGTGAAATGAATGACATTTAGATGTATATATATAGGGGATGAAAGAGGTTTTAAAAATATGATTTTTTAAAAAAAACGGCTACTTTTTATATATGGGTTAAAAGTGTAAAATTTTTAAAACATTCCAATTTTAAAATGTAACCGTTCAGGGGGGGCATTTTGACATTTCTTGAAACTTTCTCAAGGCTTGGCATCTCGCCAAGCCGTTGGCGATCGGACTTTCGCGTCTCGATGGCGAGCGATGGCGGAGTGGGGATGGCGATTGGTTGTGGCTCGCCAAGGGCTTGGCGACCCCCTTGGCCACCGTTACTCCCTGCAGCCTTAAGTAATTTGTTTCTAGGATTGTATTTTGTTGCATATTTAGAAAGTGACGAAATGAATGGGCCACGTCAAAAACTCAAAGTGGGCTCATATTAGAAATTATATGTTTTTAATGGAGAATTAGAGATAAAAATATGTTAAAATGATGTGTTAAAACATTTTTTTTGTCTATTTTAGG
The DNA here is from genome assembly GCA_023525715.1 of Cichorium intybus. NCBI lineage: Eukaryota > Viridiplantae > Streptophyta > Magnoliopsida > Asterales > Asteraceae > Cichorium > Cichorium intybus. Next base: position 14,740,571 of record CM042009.1, read on the forward strand.
AATATACTAAATACGATTTTTAAAATTACACTATCAACACAATCATAGAATCTTTTAGCTTAACGTCTTAAAAAATTATAAACAATTGAATAAATTGTGGATGGTTTTCGGCCAATGTATTACGACTTTTTTTGAATTGTTTTTCAAACTCCATTTAGCCTATTAAAAATCATGTGATTAATATTAACTTTTTTCTTCTAAAAAAATAGATCGAAATCGGACCTCTAATTTCATTTGATAGGTCAGTTCGTGTGTTGAACAATCCAAGTATGCGTATAGCCCATAAAAACCCAAGAAGTTTGGATATTGCCCACTCCTTCGTATAGCAAACCCCACGGCCAAGACATACTTTTGTAAGCCTATTTTGTGTGTATTTAAATTTTAATTTGTGTAGAAGAAAAAGATAAATACAAAGAAAAAAAAAACAAAACAACCAAACCTATAAAATACAGCAATGTAGATAAAATTAGAATTTATATGGATAACATCCAATTACATTAACTTTTTGTAGAATGATAATATTATTATTTTTATTCATACAGTATATTTTAAGACACGTGTCTTTATTTGATGCGAAATAACCATATTACAGTTTTATTCACTGGTAACATTTTTGAACTTTATGCATTATGTTGTACATAATTTGATTTGATGATCACTTTTATGGTAATGAATATTTGAATTAAACGGATAAAATTAAAAATATGTTATATAAAATAAATACATTACGTTATTGCCTAAACAAATGAGCAAACCAATAAGATATTTGTATCGCCTGTGCATTTAAAATTTTGAAGTCATTCGGGGATACGATCAAAGGAGGCCTAGAAACAATCATGGCAACAAGGAGAACAACATTCAAACATGAGTACAACTTCAATGGCGGTGATTAGAGAAACAGGACGTTATCTTATGCTTACATGATGAAAGGAAAGGATGTGGAGGCAAATGCAGAGTCCGATGAAAATGATCTTGATAGTGTTTGGCTATTCACAAGTGATTTTAATGAAGTCAGGGGACTGGATGATAGATTTTCTGCTTGGTATAGTGAATATACTTCGACTTGTTTTGACAATTTCATTTGATTGGCACACTTGCATGAATATAACCTGGGAGGTAGAAAGTTCACTTGGATGGGCAATCATGGATGCAATTAATCAAGTTACATTGCTTTGCTGCTTGTTATAATTTTGTGAAAATGTGGAAATTGGCTACGAATATTGTTTTACCCAAAGAGATTTGAGATCATTCACCTATAAATTTACCTTAACTCACACACACTTACTACCTACTCCTAAATCTACAAATTTTGTTCCAAGTGGGACTTGAACACTCAACTTGTCGTTGAGGGGCACATTTCCATCAACTTCCGATATTGATAATTTGAAGGGCCTCTAGTCACCTATAATTTTACATGATGATCAAGAGGAATTTGGGCCATCTCCTTTTTTCGGTTTGGAGGTGAGGAACTAAGTGGAATTATTATAAAAGATTGGAGAGAAAATCTCTTTAATGGACCCATAGATTAAGTGCTACTTAAAAAGCTTCTAGCAACAAAAGAAGCAATTTAAAATGTGGGAAATGTTTAAAAGAGAAAAAGAGTTCAAAGAGGAAGACGAGTTGAAAAAATTGATGAGGATTTGGAAACAAAAGTCGAGACTCGTAGCTTGACCTCCCTCGGAAGAAAAAATCATTTAATGTGGAAAAACATAATTGAAGAACTTAATCCTAATGGGAACTTAGACTTCAAACAACAAGCGATGATCAAATGTGATGTTAATAGGGACGAGAATTCATATTTTTCCATAGAATCATTAGCAGGCACAAAAAGAGAGGTCATGTCAATAAGCGGACCCCATGACGATTAAAACATAATTTTCTATTTTTTGGTGATCAATTCAAAGAAAATGCGGTATTTGGGCCAAAAATAAACAACATTTATTTAAAAAAAGTATATATGCTTATAGTACTCTTATTCTTAGGAAACCAAGTTTTAAAAAATAGAGATTAAGAGAGCAGTTTGAAGTTTTGCCAATGACGAAACCACTATGCCTGATAGATTCACGTTTAAATTTATTATCGAATTTTGGGGAGCTTTAAAATCGGACATTATCCGAGGCTTTTGATATTTCTTTCATATTAGCCACATCAATCGAAGATGAAAAACATTGTTAAATTATCTTAACCCTAAAATAAGGGACCCTATATCCTTATGGGATTACTGCCCTATCAGCCTCATTGGGTGCACCACAAATATCCTTTACAAACTACTTTCAGTATGGTTAAAGATAGTAACAGTATCGGTGGTGAATGAAGAGAAAAGTGTATATATACAAGGATAAAATATGCTTGATAGGCGAAAAAAATGATGTTTTTCAAAGTCGACCTTGACAAAGCTTCCGACTCCATTTCTTGGGATTTTTTTGATTCATTTCTTGATCAAATAGACTTCAGAGAGCGAAATGGAGAAAGTGGATTGTGAGAATTATCAAATCCGAAAAAGCTTTCATACTTGTCAACGGCTCGCCTACATTAGAATTCTGCATCATTAAAGGGGTAAGACAAAGGGTTCCCTTGTCTCTATTCCTTCTTATTTTGGCTATGAAGCAACTTCATGTGATCATAAAGGTTGCCCTAGAAAAAGACTTATTTCAAGGTAAAAATCTTCCTAATAATTCCCCCACTTCAACCCACTTGATGTGTGTCGATGACATTATGTTCATTAAGGAATGGTCCATGGAGAATTGTTTGAATATTAAAAGGATCGCTATATGTTTTTATCAATGTTGTAAAAATCGTTTGACGATAGCTTGGCGGTCGAGTGGGTTGAGGGATTAATCGGGGACCTTAAAATATAAATGAATTTATTTAAAAATAAATGAATATAACAAAATAGAAAAGTTTAATTCATTTTATTCATAGATACACATAAAAGATTATACATTCGTGTATTTTCATTATTTAATTTTTATTTTCTTCAAATTTATTGACTTATTAGACCGATATTTGACAAAATTAAAATTAATTAAAAAATATTTAAAATAATAAAAACAATATTTAAAAAAATAAAAAATAAAAAATGACCGTCGATGCCGATTAATTGGCCGCCAAGGACAGCTAAGGCCGATAGATGACCAAACTGCCAAGCCTGACCGATTAGGCATAATCATAATCGGTTGCAGACCGTCAAACAATTAATCGTCGATTAATCGGCCACCAATGCCGATTTCTGCAACACTGGTTTTTATACATACAAACTAAAAGTTAATTTCACTAAGAGTAAAGTTTTTAGTGTTCGAAATGAAGACACATATATGTCCACCATGGTTAAACTTCTAAATTATGGTACCTGTACAATTCATTTCACTTACCAAGGTGTAGCCATTAGTGGAAACATCAAGTTTTCTAAGCATTGAAACCCGCTCATGGAATGCTTCAAGCAAAATTAGATAGTTGGGAATCCAAAAAACTTTTTTTTAGGGGGAGACTAACTTTGGCGAAAGTGGTACTTGGTAGTTTACCAATATACTTCGTATTATTATTCAAAGCTCCAAAGAAAGTAATTCGGACCCTTGAAGGAATTAGAAGGAATTTTATATAGGGTAGAGACGAAGTGAAAATGAAAATCAATTGGGTGAATCGGAAAAAAGTGATTTCCACTAAAGATAGATGGGTGGTTTGGAATTTTATTTTTGTGGAACTTCAATCTATCACTTCTAGCTAAATGGTGGTGGGTTATAAAAGACAGAGAAACATGGCATATAGTCCAATGCAATTTAGACGATTCAAAATTTTGACAGTCATGAAAAGTTTTTGTTGGCAAGAAAAATAGTCTCGGGGTCCTAGTTGGAAATTACGAAGACTAGAGAGGAAATGTTGGAATTGGGTGCTGATTTTACAATTATGTTCAAAAGGAAAATCAATAGTGGCAAAAAAAATTCTGGAAGGATGTATGGACTGGGGACACCTCACTAAATGAAAATTTTTCCAATGATTGGAATGTTAGATTTGGTGTCTAACCCATGACTTATAATTGTATTTATCTTGTTAATTGAAGCAAAGTCCATTTGGGTTGCCCTCATAGCTGGAGAATTGATGTAGAGTTCAGTAGAGAGAAATGTTGATTTATTTATTGTTTAATAAATCAATAGAAATAAATAAATAGTTATTAATATATTTAAGTGTTAATATATTAATTAGAAACTATAATAATTAATTGAGATTTAATCTAGAATTAATTGGATTTAATTTAGTGATTAAATAAATTAATTAAAAGTACAGGGACTGGTTTGGATTTATTCAATAGTTGGATAACTGATAAACCAAAAGCTAGGGGCTGGATTTGGCGCAACCTTAGAGGGATTCTCTAATGTTGGCGAAAACCCTAATTAGGGTTTAAGAAGTCTGGTCCAAGTGGTCAAAAGGCTTGCCCACTAAGGAGGTTTCTTAGGGTTTCAGCTGTAACCCTTGGAGGCTATAAAAGGAGGCACCTGGCTCCAATTCCTGCGCCAACTAGAACCAGAGGAACTCTGCTGAACTGTCTTCTCCATTGCTTTGGGTGTAACTTGCATTTGAGGCAGGATAATTTGCTGCTAGCTTCAAGAACAAGATCAAGTAAAGGTTGGTTATTCTTATTTGATCTTTAGAATTTAAATGTTGGCCTTAGCTATTAGTTTATTATCTTCATAGAAGAAAACATAGATCTTTTAGGGTTGCATGTCAACCATAAGAATTTTGTTTGTTCATTGATTGCTTAAAAACCCTTCAGTGGTATCAGAGTTATGGTTCTGTTTTCTTATGTTTGATATAAACTGCTTGAACTATTTTTGCCTTGAGTGTTTTTGCGAAAAACACCTCTTGGATGTGGCCTAAAATCGATTTCAAGGCTAGGATTTCCTAACCCTAGCCGCCATTCCCTAATGGTCCCTCTTTTGCTTGCTTTGGAAACTTGGTTGTTATTTTTGGTAGTTTGCTAAATTGAATAACTGGAACCCTAATTGCCTTGCATGCAAATCTCGACCTATTAGGGTTTTAGATAGAAAATTAATTTGATTAATTTATGAAATCTATCTTAGATTTAATTTGTTTAATTAAATTGTTTAATTAAAAGACCAATTAAATCATTGAAGGAATTAATTAAAATTTTCAAAAAATAGATAATAATTTTCGAAAATTATGATTAAATTAATTCTAAAATATTTTAATAAGATTAAAATATATCTTATATATTTATGATTAAAAGTTAATATTTATGTATAATAAAATTGGTTAGTCTTACCGTTAGTAGGCCTCATTCACAAAACTTTCCTATAAAGAGGGTATAAGGCGACTGCCTATAAAATGGTAGTCTAATGAGTATCTACTCTTACCCACCGCTCTCCTGGTCAGTCGAGTGTCGTTAGCCGAACGGGTTTTGATAGAACCACTAAGCCTCTTAAAAGTATAATGCTATAATTGAAAGTATTAGAACTTTAAACAAATCCCAATCTAGTTACTTTAGGTTTAAAAATGTGAATTGGTGCTAATCCATGGAATTGCACATTGCACTTTGTGGAACGTTGGTGGAGCGTGTGTGGTTTACCGGCACGCCAACTGTGGTCCACAAAGAGTCACAATGGGTTTCTCGACTTTTGCCATTATTGACGAAGCGTGGGTGGTTAACTGACACGTCAATTAGATATGGTAATTGACCTCGAGAGTACCAAGCTAATTCGCATGGTTATTCACACCCAGTTTGTGATCCTCGGTATCCGAGCACAAACAGCGGGGCATTCCCGAGATTAAAACATGCTATTGAACAGTTCAATAAATCTCAGAAGAAACTAGGAATTCCATTATAATTTGATTATGCTTCCGCGGTGGAATTGGCTGAATCGTCATTCGCCTACCTTATAAAATTTACAATATAGATTACGGCATCCGTCTTCGATATTGTAAATTGTTATTGTAGGATCCTAGCCTTATATTTATTCTTGGGTGAATATAAGGATTATTTATTAATGTCTAATTAAAACTATCTTCTTCTTATATAGATGTCTTCTGTTGACCAAACCGCCCCCACTCAAACCCCGGTAATGTCACCTCGATCTTGTCATTGTGCTCTAAAGTGACGTTGGACGACACTAACTACAATGACTAGATCCGTAACATCAAAATGGCTCTAAGGTTTAAACACAAAGAGTATGTTCTGGAAACCGAGCTAGTTGAGGTTGACCTAGATACCGCTACTCCCGAGGAAATCGCCTCGTACCAAAAACACTCGGATGATGCAACCAAAGTGGCTTGCATCATGATCGCCACCATGAACCCGGAATTGCAACGAATATATGAGGACTATTGGCCCTACGATATGTACAAAGAGCTTGCAGAAACGTTCTGCAAGCAAGAGCTCATTGAAAGGCGTGAGGTTGTAAAAGCCTTCACTAGTGGGAAGCCTAAAGATGGAGAGTCCATCTGTGCTCACGTGCAAAGGATGCACGGTTATGTGAAAAGGCTAAGGAAGCTGGAAATGCCTGTTCATGAGGATTTAGTTGTTGATATAGTGCTAAACTCCTTGCCCAGTTCTTATGACCAGTTCACACTGGCGTATCATTTGAACAAAAATCAGGCAAATCTAGCTGAATTATACCGCATGCTTCGTAATGCTGAAGACGGGATGAAGGGCAAAGGTTTGCTCACCATCAACCCGCCTGTCCTGGCTATTGGGCCTGGCAAAGGAAAGAAAATGAAGGGCCCTCCGAAGCAAAACTGGAGGGAAAAGGTTCATGTCGGGTCATCTAGCGGTGCCCCGAGAGCCAAGGCTTCCAGCATTTCGGATGTCACGAATCCCAAGGAAGCCGATTGTTTTTACTGCAAGGAAAATGGTCACTGGAAGAGAAGCTGCCCAAGGTACTTGCAAGACATCAAGGATGGCAAAGTAAAGCCATCACAAGCAGGTACCGATTCTATATCTAATAACTCATCTTCTTCCTATTCTTGGGTCCTTGATACAGGATGAGGTTTTCATATATGTTCTGATTTTCAGGGCCTAAAGGAAAGTAGGGAGCTGGAGCGTGGTAGATTGAACCTGGTCATGGGAAATAGGCGAACGTCACCTGTTACCAAGATCGGTGTCTATAGATTAGTGCTTAGTAATGGAGTTGTTTTAGATTTACATAATTCTTGTATTTAATGTTTTGCCTTGTGATGGAGTGTATGAATCTATTATGTGTGTTGATAATTATGGTAAAAATATTTTAGCTATTAATGCTTCAAGCGGTGTGGAAAAGGCGTGTTTGTGGCACTATCGCCTTGGCCATATCAATAAGAAACGCATCGCCCAACTCCAAAAGGATGGAGTGTTGGAATCATTCGAACTCGGGTCGGATGATATATGCGAGTCTTGCTTGCTTGGCAAGATGACAAAATCACCATTCAAAGGTTCCTTTGAAAGAGGTGAAGGTTTGTTGGATATCATACACACAGATGTGTGTGGTCCCTTCAGAACAACCACAAAAGATAGCACGCTATTCTATGTGACCTTTACTGACGATTTTAGTAGATATGGGTATATCTACTTAATCAAGAATAAGTCAGATACCTTTGAAAAGTTCAAAGAGTTCAAAAATGAAGCAGAAAATCAATTGGGCAGAAAGATAAAGATGCTTAGATCCGACAGAGGCGGTGAGTATCTTAGTATCGAGTTTCTCGATTATCTTAAGGAATGTGGAACTGTTTCACAGTTGTCGCCTCCAAGAACACCTCAGTTGAACGGTGTTGCTGAAAGGCGAAACCGAACCTTGTTGGACATGGTCCGTTCCATGATGAGTCGAGCTTCACTTCCAATCCAATTCTGGGGGTATGCCTTAGAGACTGCCGCCCATATCCTCAACCTTGTCCCTACCAAGAAGGTTGCAAAAACACTGCACGATATGTGGACGGAGAAAGTTCCCTCGCTAGCACACATCAAAGTCTCGGGCTATGAGGCTTTCGTAAGACGAGAGACTCATGACAAGCTCGCGGATAGAAGTGAGAGGTATTTCTTCATCGGATACCCGAAATAGTCATTTGGATACTTGTTCTACAGACCGAGCGAGGACGTGGTCTTTGTAGCAAGACAAGGATTCTTTCGAGAGAGAGAGAACTCATATCCAAAGAGGACAGTGGGAGTACAATCGATCTCGAAGAAATTCAGGAGACGCCCGATGAACCAACCTTAGAAGAAACTAGCAACCAACATGAGGAAGAAGTTCCTGTTGGACCAACCGACATCTCATTACCTCTTAGACGTTCAGGTAGAGTTAGCATGCCACCCGAGTTTTAAGGGTTCCATATCACTTCGAATGGTGACACGTTGGTCAGTCTACATTGACTAATTTGGATGAGCCGGCTAACTACCATGAAGCAGTGGAGGGCCCCGAGTCTGCCAAGTGGAAAGAGGCAATGGACATGGAGATTAAGTCCATGTATGACAATCAAGTTTGGAACTTGGTTGACAATGTGCCGGGTCGTAAGACAGTCAGATGCAAGTGGATCTTCAAGAAGAAGACTGACATGGATGTTAAAGTACATACTTATAAAGCTCGGCTGGTTGCGAACGGATTCACTCAGACCCCGGGGGGTCGACTATGATGAAACCTTCTCACCAGTAGCCAAGATTAAGTCAATCAGAATAATGCTTGCCATAGCTGCATTTCATGATTATGAAATTTGGCAGATGGATGTCAAAACCGCTTTCCTTAACGGGAAACTGACTGAGGATGTTTATATGAATCAGCCAGAAGGTTTTGTAGACACTAAGCACCCTGATAAAGTGTGTAAGTTTGAGAGATCAATTTACGAATTGAAACAAGTGTCTCGCAGCTGGAATCTTTGCTTCCATGAGAAAGTCAAAGAGTTTGGCTTCTCTAGGAGTGAAGATGAGTCATGTGTGTATGTCAAGGCTAGTGGGAGTATAGTCACTTTTCTGGTACTGTATGTTGATGACATACTGCTCATGGGAAACGACATTCCGACCTTGCAATATGTCAAGTCTTGGCTCGGGAAGTGTTTCGCCATGAAAGACCTTGGAGAAGCTTCTTATATTCTTGGGATAAGAATACTGAGAGATATAAAGAGGAAATTAATAGGTCTAAACCAGTGTACATATTTGGAAAAGGTGTTAAAAAGGTTTAACATGGAAAATTCCAAAAGGGAGAGCTACCAATCCAGAGTATTGCTAAATTGAGTAAGACTCAAAGTCCGAGTACCGATGAGGAAATAGCTGAGATGAGTCGGGTACCTTATGCTTCGGCAGTAGGGTCGATCATGTATGTTATGACATGTACTCGCCCCGACGTATCCTTTGCATTGAGCATGGTTAGTCGATACCAGGGTAATCCTGGAAAGGCACACTGGATAGCGGTTAAAAACATACTCAAGTATATGCTAAGGACAAAGAATATGGTATTAGTCCTTGGTGGCAGTGATGACTTGAAAGTGAGTGGATATACAGATGCCAGCTTCCAGACAGATAGGGACAGTGGTCGGTCGCAGTCAGGCTGGGTATTTCTTTTGAATGGTGGAGCGGTCACTTGGAAAAGTTCCAAGCAAGAAACGATGACTGATTCAACGTGCGAATCAGAGTACATTGTAGTGAGTGAAGCGTCTAAGGAAGCGGCTTGGCTGAAGAACTTTATCGGTGACCTTGGAGTTGTCCCGAGTATTCAGGAGCTGATGGAACTATTCTGCGATAATGAAAGAGCGGTCGCTTTGACAAAGGAACCGCGAGATCATGGAAAGTCCAGACATATCGACAGAAAGTACCATTACATTCGACATCGCGTAGAAGAAGGTCACTTACTGGTTAAGAGAGTATCATCAGAAGATAATCCTGCAGATCCTTTGACTAAGGCTCTGAGTAGGATCAAGCACTATCAGCATGCTCGAAGCATTGGACTGAGGGATGATATTAGTTTTAGTAATTAGATAGATTTTGAAACTTGTAAAACAGTATAAATGAAATTGACTTGGTGATTTTATAATGGAGATTTATAAATGAGTATTGTTAGTGCCTTTGTCAATTGTTTAATTTTGTGTTTCTATATTTGCATGTTTAACTTCCTACATAATTAGATTATTTGAAATTCCACAGTCGATCATATTGTCGGGAAGTAAGTATGAACGAAGGCTGTCATGAATTGGTTGTAGACTGCCTAAGGAGTTAGACATTGCAGTAAGACTGCCACAACGTTCATGAGTACTTAGAAAAATAGAGATTTGAGTATTGGATAAACCCGCGCTTAACTGGTTGCTTCATGGATTACATCACGAGCAATGTTAAGATGATAATATCTTTTGATCTTTAAGTGAAGAGATGTGATCTGTATTTTGCGAGACAGTTGCTCATTGATAATGCGAAAACGCGCCGGTAACTCGGTGTTACAAAACGCATTGTTATAAGCATTCTGACTGGTAAAAGGTATGGACATATAGGTCAAAAACTTATCCGTCCCTGACCCGATGGGAAACAGATATCTGTAGGCATCTCGATGATTTTGAAGTTGACTGAACGTGTTGGCCAACCAGGACTAAATTGATGTGTTCAATTAGTTTTAAAGTCATAATCAAATTGGAAATCGAGAAACAGAGTATCGGACCAAGATTGATCTTAATCCATGTCTTGAGTCTAGAAATATCTTGTTGGACGGAGGATCATCAGATCACTTATCTTTGGACAGAACTGACTGGGTCAGAGTTCAGAAACAGTTTCTGGGAAACTGGTATTAACCAGAAGGTAAAAGGACAATTAAAGTCATAGACTTATCCAAGTGGGAGACTGTTGGATTTGGTGTCTAAGCCATGACTTATAATTGTATTTATCTTGTTAATTGAAGCAAAGTCCATTTGGGTTGCCCTCATAGCTGGAGAATTGATGTAGAGTTCAGTAGAGAGAAATGTTGATTTATTTATTGTTTAATAAATCAATAGAAATAAATAAATAGTTATTAATATATTTAAGTGTTAATATATTAATTAGAAACTATAATAATTAATTGAGATTTAATCTAGAATTAATTGGGTTTAATTTAGTGATTAAATAAATTAATTAAAAGTACAGGGACTGGTTTGGATTTATTCAATAGTTGGATAACTGATAAACCAAAAGCCAGGGGCTGGATTTGGCGCCACCTTAGAGGGATTCTCTAAGGTTGGCGAAAACCCTAATTAGGGTTTAAGAAGTCTGGTCCAAGTGGTCAAAAGGCTTGCCCACTAAGGAGGCTCCTTAGGGTTTCAGCTGCAACCCTTGGAGGCTATAAAAGGAGGCACCTGGCTCCTCCAATTCCTACGCCAACTAGAACCAGAGGAACTCAGCTGAACTGTCTTCTCCATTGCCTTGGGTGTGACTTGCATTTGAGGCAGGATAATTTGCTGTTAGCTTCAAGAACAAGATCAAGTAAAGGTTGGTTATTCTTATTTGATCTTTAGAATTTAAATGTTGGCCTTAGCTATTAGTTTATTATCTTCATAGAAGAAAACATAGATATTTTAGGGTTGCATGTGAACCATAAGAATTTTGTTTGTTCATTGATTGCTTAAAAACCTTCATGGAAGTGGCAAAAGAAGAAGCAATTATGGAAAGGGGCAAACAAAAGGAACTACATAAAGTTTTGAGGCTATCAGAAGGGGATAAAGCTTTCTCAAATGTTGAGGGCACTTGGAAATGGAAGTTTGATAGAAGTAGGAAGTACTCAGAGAAATTTGTGAAGGTATACAACTAATATATATTATGGGCAAATGATATGATGATTATTATAATACATACAATTTCATGTGGGATGACAATTAGACAAAAACAAACTTAATTAGTTCCAAGATAAATCAATAAAAATTTAGGTGATGTTTGGTTCGTAGAAAGTTTTTAAAGGAATGGACTCCATCAGGAATTGGAGTCCAATTCCATATTCTGTTTGGTTGGCAGGAAATGGAATTGAAATTCAACTTCATATGCTGTTTGGTTGGCAAGAAGTGGTGGGTGGTGGCGGTGGGTAGTAGCATACTGGTGGTGGGTGATGGTGGTGACAGATGGCAGTGGGTGGCGGTATTTGTAACACCACTTTTGAATTGGCATGCATGGGTCAATTTCCTTTGATATTCTAGAATATATATATGTTTAATAAATGGTGGTATTGGTGGAAGAGGGCCTAAATGTAAGAAAACTTTGTTAGAAGGGCCGTTTTTGTTAAAATGGTAAAACTATGACCTAAGATTGATTTAGTCAAGGACTTAAGTGAATAATAAGTTTATATATGGGGTAAAACTCAAAAACTTAAGAGTTCCAATTAATCAAGTAAGTTTTAGGGTTGATGGTGAAATAACCCGAACTTGAGGGGATTGATGGTGGAAATTTTTGTTTACTTGTTGATGACGCATGTGATGAGTCTAACAAAGAACAAATGTCCTTTGTTCTGAGATTTATAAATAAATATGGCTTTATTATGGAGAGTTTCTTTGGTCTTGTTCATGTTCCTGACACTATGACACAAACTCTTAAGAATGGAATCTATACAGTATTGGCACATAACAATCTTGATTTTAAGTCAATTCGTGGCTAAGGGAATGATGGTGCAAGTAATATGAGAGGTCATTTTAAGGGGTTGCAAGCATTGATATTAAAGGATTGTCCATATGCATATTAGGTTCATTGCTTTGCCCATCGATTGCAATTAGCATTGGTGGCCGCTTCACAAGGAGTTATTGCATTACAGAAGTTCTTTACTAAATTATCTTTTGTTATCAATGTTGTTGGTGCTTCGTCCAAGCACATTGACCAATTAAGAGATGCACAAGTAGATCAAATGACATATTTTAATTCTATTGGTGAGTTAGAGACGGGTAGAGGCCTCAATCAGATTGGTACATTACAACGAGCTGGGGATAAAAGATGGAGTTCTCGCCTTAAATCCATTTCAAGCTTAATCAAGCTGTTTAATCCAACGTGTGAGGTTTTACTTAAAGTTATTGAGGAAGTCACAGGTGCAATCATAGGAGATGCAGATTCGGCATATGAGATGATTACTACATTTGAATTCATTTTTGTTCTACATCTCGTGAAAGAAATAATGGAAATCATTGATTTACTTTGCCAAGCTTTACAAAGACAATCTCAAGATATATTAAATGCATTGAGGCTTGTTGCATCCACCAAATTGCTATTGCAAAAATTGAAAGATGAAAGGCGGGATGATTTTCTTTCTCATGTTAAGTCATTTTGTCAAGAACGCAACATTGATATACCTGATTTATGTTCTTCATACTTTAGTAGAGGGGCTCAAGCTCGTAATGAGAATGTGATCATACACTTGAACATCATTACCGGGTGGATATTTTTCATGAAGCAATTAATTGTCAATTAATGGAACTAGATCATCGGTTCAATGATAGTTCAATGGAGTTGCTTCATCTTTCATCAACTTTAGATCCTAAAAAATGCTAATGAGCCTTTTAGATGTGGTGATGTATCTCAATTAGTAGAGAAGTTCTATCCTGAGGACTTCAAAGGCAATGAGAAAGTACTTTTAATTTGGAAGATGCAACTCCAACATTACGAGGCTGACGTTGTTCACCATGCAAAATATAAAAATTGACATCTATTTCATATTTGTGTCGATGGTTGATAAAGACTAGAAGAGCAACACATTTTTATCTTATTTATCGAGTAGTTAGTCTCATACTAACTCTTTCGATTTCTAATGCTACAACAGAGAGATCATTTTCAGCAATGAGTCTTGTCAAGAGCAAATTATGAAATAAAATGGAAGATGAGTTTTTGAATGATGCATTGGTTTTGTACTTCGAAAGGGAGCTTGCAGAAAAGATTAGTTTAGAGGCTGTTCTGGAAGACTTTAAATGTAACACCCCTTTTCTCAAACCATAATTTAATACAGTTTATAATACAATATATTTTATAACTCGTGACTATCAAAAAGTCACTTAACTTTTTTTTTACAAACTTTATTCCCAAGGGGTAATTACAGACTCAATACAGAAACCATAATTTAAACTTATCTGTATCATACAATGGTCCCAACTTCAATTCCTGCTCCTTTCACCTAAGTACATAGCATTTAAAAAAAATACGTGAGACATAAAGCCTCGTGAGTAATACAGGTTTTAGACCCAAAACTTTTCTGCTCAAACTTGAAATATAAACAAATAAACTGCTTAAAACTTATTTTTATAATAAATCTCTTTTCTTCTCTATTTTCAGACTTCAAAAATACTTTCTTTCTCAAAAGACTACTTTCTTGCTCAAAAACTGCTTTCTTTCACATTTACTTGTGACCAACTGAAACTCATGAATTAGTTTTATTAATTCATTTAACTAACTCCCCTCGCGGGATAGAACAGATCTGCCTGCAAGGTTATGCTATCTCTGTCTCACCTTCGTGACTTGGAACAGATCCAATCACAAGGTTATGCTAAGCTAGACAACTACTTCGCGACGGGAGGTACCACCCCAGTAGTGTCTTCAGATCTCCCGATTATGTAGGCGATCCTAGCCCGGACAACTGACTCTTATTACTTTCTTTATTTTAGTTCTTATCTCATTACTTTCTTCATTACATCTCAAATTGGTCAAAAAGGGACACAATTTATAATAAGCTCAAACTCATAAACTTTATAACTCTTTATCAAAAATACTATCAAAACTAACTTCAACATCTTTAGCTCACATGCGGAGCTACTTTCGAAATACTTTATAAACTCTACTGCTTTAAAATCTGCTTTAAAACACTTAGCCCTTGTATAGAGCTATTTTAAAACTGTTTCCAACTTTAGTATTCAAAAGTATTTGGAAATCTCATTTTCTGAAAATATTATTTTGCTATGTACAAAAAGTCCACATATACTCACCTTGATTCTGCTATGGTTCACTAAGCTTCACGTACTCCTTTTCCTTTCCCGTGCTCAATGGTATTTGAAGCACCACCTATACAAGTATCATATATATTTACTCAATTAATACATACTACATTTGACTCTATGACTTAAGAGTCTCATATGACATACTACAGGTCACACAAATGTATAGCCTTTAATTACTAATTTTTAGAATTTTTCCGGAGATACACGTATTTTGATACAGTACTCTCGGGAGGTCGTATTTCAGTTCCGACACTTTTCCATGAAGTCTTAGGCCATAATAGACCTATGTTTCAAATTTGGAGTTAATTGGACAAGTCTAGCTCAAATTCCAAAAATCAAGTTTTGACATAAACTTGATATATAGCCACTGCCGCTACAGTAGTTTTTCCGCAAGGTCATATTATGAATTTAACAATTTTCCGTATGATTTCATACCATTTTAAGGCTATGGTATGAGTTACAGACCAAACGGACAAGCCTGGCATCGATTTCAAAACTCAAAATTGGACAGAAGCGAAGCAGTTTTCCTGCCGCGAGATCGGGTCGCGACCGGCCCTATGATCGGGTCGTGATCCATAGTTTGTTGCTATTTTTGACGTTTTTTCCAAACTGCAGCTCCACTATTCACCCTATTAAGCTCTTAATACTTAACTTAATTGGTTTAGGGTCATTCTCAGGCCCTAAATACCAACTCACACTTAGTTTTAATCCACAAAAACATCAAATCTTCTTTAAAACCTTAAAAGTTCTTCCGAGAACACCATTTTTCACCAAAAATCGTTTTATTGAATTTTACAAGTTTGAAACTGATTTCTTGCATCATTTATGTCATGTTTGACTTAACAAGACCATAATAATCATATGAAATCAGTTTCATCTCTTTTACCCATTTCTAGGGTTCTTAAGATTAAAAACCCATTTTCACAATTGTTGCATCAAAGCTTCACTTTTATCAAATTGACAACCTCTACATGTTCATTTCATCATTTCTAACATATTAGGTTCATCAAAACCACCTGGACTTTCAAACCCGTGACTTAGGGTTCTTGAGCAAAATCATCATTTCTTGATTTTCACATACTCCATGACTAGAACATGCTTTAATGGTGATTTTGAGCAAGATAAATTAGATGTTTACATTGGAACCATGATTTCTGGAAAAAATCAGAAATCAATACTTGATTCCCGATCACGAATTTGGAGCTTAGAGCTTGAAAACCTTACCTCTTGAAGCTTGGAATCACTAATTCCAATTGTTCCTTTGATTTCCTTGCAAAGATGCTTGAATTTCCCGTGCTCCTCTCTAGCTCTCTCTCGTTCTCTCCCGATTCTTCTATGATGTTCTGGAGAATGAGAGTTGATTAACTCTCTTATTTATATTTTAATTTTATAAAATATTTACATTTCAGTCCCTACTCTTTCCACTTCTCTACAAAAAATGGTCCTAAGACCCAAAATCTTGCATACAAAGTTCCATTAACTCCTAACTTGACATTTTCTTCACATTTTGGTCATTTTTATGTTAAATGACCATTCTGCCCTTTTCGGCCAAATTCACTATTCACGCGATAAAACTCCAAATTTCACATAAACTTTTATTTCTTATAATATTATTCCACAAATTACATATTATTTTACATAATGGTCTTATAATGTGTCAAAAGACCCTTTTACCCTTTTTCACTTTTTCGCGGGTTCTTACATTAAACATGCAAAAGATCGACGAGTTCCACTTTGATGAACGATATTAGACTATTTCATATTAAATTTTTTTGTTTAGATTTTTTATATGTAATAACTTTAATATCCAAATTAAACTTGTTAATATGGTAATTTTTTGAAGTTATGGTCTCGGCCCCCTAGTTCTAATGCTTGTGTTCCGCCCCTGGTTGGTATCGAGGCATTCAAAATTCCTCAAGTAGAAGCATGGAAGTGGTTTCTATAAGGCAGAGAGTGGAGACTGATGACAAATTATACTTGCAACATAATCAAATATTTGAGAAAGGCTATTCGTAAATTAGACGACAATGTTTTTGTCAAGAATGAGCTATCGATATTATTGAGAAGACCTGCCATGGTTTCATCTTAATTTCGTAATCTATGTTGGAGAGATCACCCGTGGAGATAGTATATAATTTGCTATCTAGTTGAATTGCCTTGGCGTCCTTGTTGTTGCGAAATAGCTCTTCAAGGATTACCTTAACTTGACAAGCCAATGAAGCTTTCTTAAGGGCCATTTGAAGAAGCAATTGAGAAAGAGTGTCATATATCCATAGATTTGCAATCGAGTCAACCATGTTCTATTTCGGATCAGTGTGTTAAGGTGTGGGTTCGTCGAAAGAGACATCAATGTGCTTGATAAAATCAATATCTATGCAATAGGTTTTCAATGTACGTAGTAGTTGAGGCGATAAAGGCCGAGTAGTTAAGGAATGTGAGACTTGATATGGTAATTCACATCCTATCTCCAAGTGTTTTGGACTCGACTCCTCGACGCTAGCCATGGTGGAGGATGGTGGAAGACGATAGTAAGAGAGTGCTAAGAGGGAAATGAGAGAAGATATTAAGATGTGATAAAGGAAAGAAGAGATCTTAGGGGAATTAACTCTGATATAATGATAATTGTTGTTTTTCAGTAAATGATTTCAAAATAATAAATACAATACACATTGGGACATAGGCCAATAACTATAGCAAACAAATCTACATAGATACGAAATACATATATACTAACAAGAAAACCGATTATTAAGAACCCCTCTGAAGTTTATAAGTAGAATATATAGGAAGGTTAAAGGTTTTGGAATCTTAAAACCTTATAACTCATACTACTTGCAAAATAATCGACAATGTAAAGAAATATAAACAATACACATTATCAAGAACAAAACTTGGTAACACTTTATCTATCCCCTGGAGGGTAATTCCTGGAATGTGACAAAATGTAGATCGTTTTATATCTGTTGCCTTGATGTGGGTTGTAGGTTTTTAATGTGTATGCAAACGTTAGGTTGATACAAGGTGGAAGAGAAAGAGAGAAAGTTAAGATAGCATTACTTAAAAAGATGTAGGTTGTAGGTTTTTAGGGCGTGTTTGGCACAGAGCGTTTGAGAGCTTATAGCTTCTAGCGTTTAGAAAATAGCTCTAATAAAAACCAAAAGCTTCGTTCGGCGACATATGAAACTTTTACTTTAAACAAAAACGCTATTATTTTTAAAGGTAGTTGAAGTAGCGTTTAACAAAAATTTCTACAAATTATATCATTAATTACTAGAATACTCTTAAAAGTATAACAAATATTTACACAAATGCCATTTTATGTAATTTTACATATTTTAAAAGTTCACACCTACTTTTGTCGAACAATCGTATACAAACTAAAAACTACCGCTTCCAGCTACCATCTACCCGTTTCCTGCTACCCGCTACCAACTACCAGCTTTCAACTAGTTTTGCCAAGCACGGCCTTAATGTCATTATAATCAAACTGCTATCCCGCTACCAACTACCAGCTTCCAGCTACCATATACCCGTTTTCTGCTACCCGCTACCAACTACCGGCTTCCAACTATTTTTGCGAACTGTAAACAAAATCTTGCATCTTATCTTGCAAAATTAAGGTTTTTGATAAAAAAATCCCAAACATAACGCCTATTTTTATTTATACTTCATGTATTATTGTTTAAACAATTTCACGACTGAAATGATCAGTTCCATAAATTCAAAGACTCGATTATGCTTTGGAGACCAAAAAAAGTCTTAAAAGTGAAAATTTGGAATTAAATGTTTGGTCTTTTGAGGAATTGAGTGCATCAATTAACACTTTTACTACTCACCAAATAGTAGTTGAACAATCAATTTTATGGTAATTGATTAGCTCATCACCCATACTTCTAGAATAAATAAGTATATTTTGAAATTTAAAATATGAATTCAATTTCAAGATGATTTGCATAATTTCTTGACTAAATCCAAACATATTGAATTAAAAATATTTTTGATATAAGTTCTTTTTAAATACGTGGAAACTGCTCAAACTCTTGAAGATTAATGAAATAAATAAAAGAGAAGGGGGGAAAGGAAATTTTATAATGTAAAATTTTTAGTCAACCCTTAATATCTAATGGAAGAAAAATAAAAGCAAAGAACGAAGAAATAAGCATGTGGTCAAGAAAGAGCAAAATCTTATTTACATATGCAAGCATGCGAATTGCATTTCACTGTTTTTTTCTAGTTGTTTAATTAGTCAAAATCCCATGAGCCACAATATGTTTAATGTGTGAATGCTAGTGTCGGTGGCTGCCAGTGGGTGGTTGTTGTGGGCCGGGAGTGGTGGTGGTGGTGGTGGTGTTTGTGGTGGTGGCCACTCTTTCACAAGAAGGGCACATGGTGAGAGTGGTGGCTGGCATTTGCATGTAGAATGGTTGAGACGTCTTTAAGGCACGTAGTTCTTGAAGCTCCTTTTGCAATCTTCGGTTTTCTTCGGTTAGGGTTTCGCAACATCTCTTTAAATACTCACAATCGACCTCCGTTTGCTTTAGTTTTGTCCTGAGATTATTTCATCAAATTTGTTTCAGTTCTCTTATTAATTTATCTTAAAAAAAAAACTATCAAAATTCAGCGTTTTATTAGTTGAAAGAATGGAAATCATCATATCATAATCAATACCTGGCCCTTCTGTTTTGAAACCAAACTTCGACTTGCCGGGGACGAAGATTCAACTGCCTCGCTAAAGCTTGCTTTTGTTTCTGCAAAAATATTTGTTAAATATATTAAAAATATTAGTCGTAGGAACATATATTCATAGCCCAAAATAATTACATAGTATACACTTTGGTAACATACTTTTAACCACCTACAGTGTATATTATGTATACAACTAGTACACACACTCACACGTGTTTTTGTATACAGTTGCGTTTGTATATAAACACAGATTTATTATTTACTATTTGTAGCCCTTAAAATTGAAATATGAATATTAATATACTATTATTTTATAATAGTCGGCATATCCTAGTGTAATTTTCATCTTTTGGACTAAAGACAATATCCTGTTATCTTAATGAATGAATTAACCCAATCCTCAAAACCTTCAAATTTAAATGTAAATGTAAATGAATGATGATACTACATGACATGATGACAGGCAACATTTATCATGTCATAAAGTTATATTTTCGCAAAAGTTAGGGTTAATATAATACATCCCATAACCTATAATCAATCGAATAGTACAAACACAGCATACGGTGCTTGACCAACTAGCACAGAATATTTACTACACCCAAATCATTTATTTCTAGTACTTGTGTCTTTGTGAGATATGATGGGTGCATTGATTCTTGGCCGGATACATTCGGACCATCTTATAATAAGATCATAAAAGAAAGGGACCATAGGTTTCTTGACGCACATACACATAAGATTAATCTTAAGTTTGATCAAGAATGGAAAGTCTAACAGCTAATTGATATTAACTTGAGTTCATTCGGTTTGATAATAAATATAGATGCGTTAATATCAGTATCACAGACTCAGTTAGTAAGTTCACGCGACCGACGAGTTTAAATGATAGATATACCAAGATCAAGTTATATTTTCAAAAAATATGACATCTTTTCTGAGTTTAGACACAACTACACATAATCTAGAGTGTATGTATACGGTCAATTAGCCTGAACTCTTAAAGAACTACGAATCTTTTATAAGATTTCATTTTTTATGTATACGGTCAATCTAGAGTGTGTATACGGTCATTTTTTTATGTTTCAAACGGGATAAAAATTAACATGATACTACCGAAAATCTTTTAATTTGAATCCATAAAACCATTCAATTTCTTATATAAATTACCAATATTTGAATATTATAATCCCAAGATGCAATCTTCATGCCACATATCATTAATATTCTAGAGAAAGAGAGAGGACTTACAGGGTTAAGGGTACTGTGTTCTTTGAAGCTATCTTCAAGAAAAGCAGATTGTTCTTTAGTGAGTCGAAGCTTTTTTCTGGTCAAGCCGTTTTCATCTTCATCACTCATACCACCTCCTCTTGAAGAAGCTCTTTGATCACTTTCTGCAACTTCTACTAATTCCAGATTCACTGTTGCTAATTCCAAATCTCTTTTCCTCGAATGGAATGATCTCCCACTGTTATTGTTTTTGAAAATGGAAGAGAAATCCATCTGAAACGACGACGTACCACTGTTACTGTTGTTTGGAGAGTCATCTCCGCCGGCCGTTTCTTCCATGTTTTCCTGATCAGATACTACCGCCAACGGCTTTACATCAAGAACTTGCACCGGTTTAGTCTGCGAACCCATTTCTGCTATCACTGTAACACAAGCAAGATCGGATAATTTAAATTAATGAAGCAAAAACTGAAAACATTTAAATACAAAATCTTAATGAATGTTGGGTTTTACAGTTTTTTGAGAGCCATGGGAAGGACGGGTGAGAAGCAGTTGGTGGTGGTGCTGATCGGAGAACCGGAGAGAAAGGAAGGAGATCGAGTTGCAGTGGCGGCGGCGGTGGTGATGGATCCGATGAAGAAGAAGAACTTCTTTTTTCAAATTTCCGATGATCGTCGTCCTCGTCTTTCTCTCTCATCATGCTCTTGAAGTGAAATTCTTCAAGATTTTTACTACCTCCTAACCCCATGCAAAACCCTAAATCCTTCATCTTCTGCTGCTGAGATCTGCTGTGATGATCCAACAAAGAAAAGGGTTTAGGTGTATCTCCCAAGCTCAAAGCTAGCTCCATACTTTCTCTCTCTAAAAACTCTCTCTCTAGAAAATCTGTAATGACATGGGAACTATCTACGGACAAAGGGAGACTTATATAAATGAGGTTCTAGGGTACAGTATGTACGTATTGAATTAAAGAGTTTCTGGAGAGAGAAAAAGAGGGGATGAGTGAGATTTTCTTGAAATTGTTAAAGAAGAAAGGAAAAGGAGTTTAAACAAATGGAAAGTGTATAAACACACGGCCCAACAACAAAGACAAAGTCATTTCTTTTAATGTTGTTTTGTTTATTTCCAATTAGAGCACTTGTTTTTGTTTTGTTCTTTCTGGATTTTTAAAGTATCTTTCTTTGGATTTGATTTAGGGGGAAAAGATTGACCAAACACAAATCTTGGTTGACAATCACACGTGAATTTCTTTATTAATATGGCATGCCTACTTCTTGTGACTACAAGACTAAAGAGATAATATATGCAGATGTAAAGATTTGGTACACATAGTCGTAAACAACCATGGATAGAACCGTGTTTACTTATCGTTTCAAAAGACACGAACAAGGGGGAGGATCGTCTTTACTTGACGTTTCATTAAAGGTATAGCATTAAAACATCTCTACTAGCGCAATATTATTCGAATATCAATTGTATTATGTTAGTCTTTCAATTACCTATTCATTATTAAATATTAACACTTTTTTTATTTGCTCTCACCTACACCTCATCAATTACTCAATTATTCAATAAACATTTTATAGAATAGTACATATATAATACTTAAATTATGATCAGTAATCATGAGAAAAATATAATAAATTATTAATAATAAATATGTAATTTAGTTAATTAAATTTTTATATTAACAATTATTATTGAGAAAATATTAATAAACACTTCTTATTAAATACTTTATTAATTTGTTTCGGCTTAATAATAGATCGTGATACGTGGAAACTGGTTTTTAATTATTCTATAAAAAAATGGGAACATGACATTGCAAATTAACTTTCAGATTCTACGAAGCCAAGGCCGATGTGCTTATTTAGAACGTCAAAATGAAAAGAAGCACAACAAATAATGACATAATGATCCGATATTTACACTGTATTCTTATTATTAGACAACAAAAAATGGGTACAGGACATTGTACTTTTTTCCGATTTTAACATCGGGGGTAGACGCATGGGCGAACCCATATGGTGGGCGGGGTAGCACGGGCTACCATTCAAATTATCTCGTCAAATATAAATTTAGTATAAGTACGTTGGTAATTCGTCAATAATTCATCAGTAATAGTTTCAGCAACAGATTAACTATGGACCAATGCCTATAAATCTTGTTAAAGTGTCGATGGAGTTGAGTATTTGTTAAAATGCAACCCCTGAAAAATTTTGTGCTATCCCTGTATTTTTTTTCAGGTCTGCCACTGGGTAGACGGGCTACAAGGGTGAGCGATGACGATAATAGCCTTAGCAAGATTGACAGGTTTCTTAGCATGTAATGGTTTTCTTGTAAGATAGGAGATGACTTCGATTACACTCTTATCGAGACTTCATTCATACCACAATTTGGCTATCTTGGTGAGTGAGTTATTTGATTATGGCTCAATACCCTTCAAAATTTTCAATTCTTGGCTGATGATTGACGGATTTAGAGACTTGGTTTTGAACCCATGGACCCATTAAACATAAAATAGAAGGCGAAAATAAAATGAGACATGGAGGGAGATGCAAATAGCAATGTTTTTCATGGAATAATCAATGGCAATAAGAAGAAAAATAGGATCAATGGGTTGATCATCGATCATAATTGATCTACAAACCCATGCACAATCAATCATACAGGTTCCAGATAAATTCAGTAAGAACTTTCCAATCAGGCCCAAGTTAGTGAGTGACATATTAAAAAAAACTTGATATCTGCGACAAGGAGTTTTTGGGCAGCCCCTTTATGCCTTTGGAGGTCAAGGATGCGTTGTGAAGTTGTGAAAATGACAAGACACTCAAGCTAGACGACTTCACGTTCAAATTTATAAAAGAGTTTTAGGGGACGATTAAGCTTGATGTTTTCAGTAGAGGATGCAATACCTAAATCACCTCTCTTATTAAGAAAGTTGAAGATTAATTATTCTTGAATGATTATAGGTTGGTTGACTTAATAGGATGCATGTACAAAATTGTGTCTAAAATTCTCATTTTAAAGGCCAAAGAAAGAAATGAGGAAGGTTTTGGGATCGAAACAATCGACTTATATTGAAGATAGAAGCATTCTCGATGGGCCTTTAATTATTAATTAATTATATACGTAGGCAAAGGTTAAAAAGAAAGGTTTGGTTTTTAATTTTGACTTTCATAAGGCATTTGACTCGTTAAATTAAGGTTTCTTAGATTTGGTCACGGAGTAAATGGAGTTTAGCATGCAACTAATGGAGGGGATGGATCTATGGTGTATTTCCTCTGCTAGAGCTTTTATTCTTATCAACGGTTCCGTTTCGAAAGAGTTCGATATTGGGAGGGGAGTTAGTCAAGATGATCCTTTAGCTCATTTTATTTTCATTCCTATTATGGAAGGTCTTAGTATTACCATGCAGGAGGCTTATAAGCAACATCTCTTTCATGGGATACCTCTTCCTAATAGCGGGCCTCTCTTCTCTCATCTTATTTATGCGGATGTTGTAACTTTCGTTGGTGAATGGTCCGAGGTGAATTTGATTAATCTTTATAGAATCTTGACGTGATTTTTCTTAGCTTCTGGCCTAAAAGTTAATATTCATAAAAGCAAGTTATCTGGTGTTGGGGTAAAATATGGATATTGAGCGCCTTGCTAGTATTTTGTCTTGTGAGCTCGGTAGATTTCCTTTCACTTATCTTGGACTACCTATTGGAGCTAATATGAGGTTAACTAGATTTTGGAATCTTATTGTTGAAAAGTTCAAATTGAAATTATCTTCGTAGAAGGCTAATTTTTCTATCTTTCGAGGACATCTTACTCTTGTTACATTCGTGCTGGATAACCTCATATTTTATTATTTTTCGCTTTTCAAAGGCCTAAAAAGATCATCGATTGGTGTCACACCCTCAAACCACATGGCGAAATCGTCTGAGGGTGGATGACTTCATGAACAGTATCATAACAACGTTTGTACAATAGTGATCAAAGCAAACACATTCATCATATACATAATTGTAAATGTTACAAGATTCAAAATACAATACGTTCCAAATACAATTACAATATGATATCAAATACATAGTATGATGCCATAATGAACCATTGTCAAAACTTGTAGTTACCTGATTCATCAATTTCCTGAGAATACAAGTAGTTTGAATATGTGTATGGTGGTTATCTTTTAATAAGATTAACATAAGATTTAAGTTAAGCAATTTATATGTCTATGGTAGTTGTATTCTAAGGTATTAAGTATCTGCAGCGAGTTTTAAGAAGATTCTTCAATCTCTAAAGCTCTCAACCATTGTAGTGTGTCAAACACATTGATCAACATTGATTGTTCACCGGTTCAACCATAAATAACATAGGCGATCATTTCATGTTTATTGGTGGTATTCTTGTGCCATTGAGATTAAGTTTTCGATAACAGTTATTGGTTATGTATTATTGAAATGTCAGGTTGACTATGTAAAGATTTGGGTATAAGAGATCCATAAAGTGTCTAGATGTATGGTTCTATAGTATTTGTAAAATACTCCTATAGTATTTTAGCTTTATTTTACTTTAGGACTATATTGTATTGTTTATTATATGACATTCTGTACTACGACGTTTGCCAAAATGACAACTCAATCCCTACACTTAAAAATATGTAGTATGATGGATCTGACATAGTCTTTAACTCAAGGGACTATATTTGTGTGGTTTCAATTTCTTTTCCATAAGGTGTAAATTGATGAATTGTTAATGCTAAGAATATGAAACGATTAATGGAGAGATTTATTTTTGGATGCTAATAACATGCTTGATCTTGGTGTTATATAGGGGTTTTAAGACTCTTCATTTCCCCTGTGAGACTCTTCATTTCTCCTGTGAGATATTTTTAGAGTTTCTCTATATATGGTTCTTAGTAAGTTTTTAGATTTGTTGTTCACTACGACTATTTCTAAGTACATGTTAGTCATACATTGGACAAATAGAGTTGATCAGGCTCTATTTGTCCTAGGTATGATCACATAACTACCTACTCGTAGTGTTCAACTCATCTTATTACTCTTGTATTGTTATAGTTATGACACTGTTCTAGTATGTATGTACTTGTACTTATACTTTATTAAAATATCATTGTATTTTAAAGTATACTTTGTACAGATTGTTTTAGAGAGTTTTAGTCCCATTGTATTTATAGTTGTATATCTTAAATAGATTGATATACTTAGTTCACTATAAACAATGCTATGATACCAATCTGTCACACCCCCAAACCACGATGGCGGAATCGTCTGAGGGTGGATGACTTCATGAACAATATCATAACAACGTTTGTACAATAGTGATCAAAGCAAACACATCCATCATATACATAATTGTAAATGTTACAAGATTCAAAATACAATACGTTCCAAATACAATTACAATATGATATCAAATACATATTATGATGCCATAATGAACCATTGTCAAAACTTGTAGTTACCTGATTCATCAATTTCCTGAGAATACAAGTAGTTTGAAAAAGTGTCAACATTACGTTGGTGAGTTCATAAGATTTTTGTATGAGAAAATTCATAGTCCTTTTTGTTTGTAAATGATAGTATTGTAAACCGAGAAAATCCAATATTTTCTTATAAATGAGTAGTAGTCTTAAAAACCCAAAGACCGAAAATGTATAAGTGTTCTATTTTTGAAAATAGTATTATTCTTGTATGAAATTATGTGAATACATGTTTATTCGTAGATTAGTTGTAGATCTAATTTTGTAAAATCTTTACATAGATGAAATCGTATGTTATTTTGTATCTTACAGAATTGTAGTTTTAATTCCATAAAACTCGTATGTATAAGTAAACTGTACTTGTATTTATATCTTGATAAAATGTAGTTTTAATTTCCATAAAACTTGTATGAGAAATCCATTTCCTTGTAAAATATAGTATCGTAACCCAGAAAATCCAATATTTTCTTATAAATGTGTTGTAGTCTTAAAAGGTCCAAAGACTAAAAATGTATAACGTAAGTTGTGTTATAGTATAAAACTATTTGAAGTGTTTATATATCCACGTAAACATTTTGATTGTTTTCCCATGTAAGACGTCCTATAACCATACTGTGACCTTGTAGGCCTGCTGCGACGTTCTTCAGGCGTCGGAATGTTATGACTTTTGTCACCCCAGACCCGTCGGTCTAGCTGTAGCTAGCAGCTCAGGTGCGGGATTGTCAATCCCGTATAGATATATACACAATTATCACGTTCTCTAACCGAGACTCTGGTTATAAATACAGGACTTATTGTATCATGCTTAAATAAGCACTAGTGAAGACCCGTCTCACAAAATGTATGTATATCAACTTGTTTACGTATATTTGTTAAGAAAGCCTTTGTTTTCACATTTATCATTTTCCCATGGTAAAATAGTAATGTATAATAATTATATATTTTATATAATTATTTGTCTTGATTAAAATGTCTTAGTAATCTTTGTATCCACAAACTATTCCTATAATAGTTTATTTTTAGTATTCTATTGTAAAAAGTGTATATATATATATATATATATATATATATATATATATATATATATATATATATGTATAGATATGTATGAAATAACTTATTTAGATGGTTATACAATTTATTAATTCCAATATTATTTCATGACTATCAAATAAAGAACGACCAGGTAGAAGATCAGATGGGGAGGCAGGACCCTTTCAGCGTGTAAGCCTTTCGGAAATCCAACAACCTAGCCCAAATGATCGGCCTAGACACCGTCCTCGTAAGTAGATCATTCAATATTATTTTTGGAATTATAATTGAATTATAGTAATAATGGTGTTTACAAAATTCGTATTTTGTTTACTACTGTTACAAATGAGTATAAATAATTATTTTAATATTATGACTTGTATTCTCCCCCTTAAAAACTTGAATAAATGTAGAAAGAAGGGGTATGAACTCACCTCAATGTCGACTAGCATCTTATCGTCGATTATTGTTAAATCACCCGACTCTTCCTCTTCCTAACTCGAACTCACTATATTTATAACTGAAATAACTACTTCTAACGCTCCTTCTTCGTATATATCTATATATATCGAAGAATATTTTAACAATACTATCTAGTGATATACATAGAAAAATCTGAGGTGTGAAGAAAATGAGATAAATTAAGCTCATATTTATAGTAGATTTATTTTCGTATAGCGGCCCTCAAGATACATAGATTTGATAATTATAGCTTTTAGAATTTGTTTATGACAAAACATACCCTTAAAATACTCTTTAAATAGATTTAATAGTTTTTATAAAGGATAAATAATTTTTGTTTATAAAAATGTAATCTACAAAAATCGTAGTTTAATAATATCAACTTTTTAACTAAAAATCTCTAACGAATTACCGAAAGGGTATTAGTTGTAGTTTTAATAAGAGTATAGGGTTTAAATGTAAATATAATTTCTTTTTAAAGAAAAAGAAAATATTAAATATAAAACTGATACCCATAATATGGAATTTTGATGTCAGGTTGTTCGTATCGACGATACCGTTTTTGTGTTTTATAAAATGATATAATATTGTTGGTAAACTTAACAATACGTATTGAATACGTATAAATGAAAATATGAATTCTTTAGGGTAAAATATGTAAAATTGAATAATAATGGAGTGGGACCCGCTATATATATATATATAATAATATTATTATTTTCACGGGTTTCGTTTATTGAATTCACGAACAATCAACAATCACCGATTATATATATATAATATTATAATGAAACGTCGCTTTCAAGTTAAATTATATGTTTTTCTATCATATCTTTTTATATATAACATTTGGTAAAAATATAATTACATATTCGGAACCGTCGTAATTTTATCTATGTTTTGATATAAAATTTGTAATATTCTGAAGAGTTTTACATTTTTACCGTTCACTATTCACTATTCGGATACTATTCACTGTCACTATTCACTGTTCACTATTCACGATGTGAAAAAATAATTTTATTTAATTTAAAAAAATATTTAACTTAATAGCGTTTGTTCGTATAATTGTTTTGAATTAGCGTACATACTATTATATTATACAACGTAGAGATTATGAAGTTTACATTTCACATATTGATTTAACGTACGTTTTGACTAACTTGAGTGGACTTTTGTTGACTTAGTTTGACAGTTGTCACAATTGGTTGGAGGGTATTAGGAAGAGTTTTCTTTGGAACGTCAATATAATAGTAAAAATAATCACTGGATGGCTTGGAAAACCGTGTTTATGCCAAAGCATATTGGGGGTCGGTAATGGGTGCCCAATATCTTTAAACTTATCTCTCTTAGGTAAATGGATTCAATGCTTAAAATGGAAGGTAAAAATCTTTGGTTAAAATGCATAAAAGCATGGCATAATATAAGTTATATTGATGGTAAGCCTATTACTAAGGTTTGTTTATTGTGTACATGGTTAAGTATAACCAATTTAATTAAAGAGTTAGAGGAATAGAATATTAATTTGGGTTTACTCTTAGAAGTAATGGCAGGGCTCTAAAGGATGTATTCCTATATTTGTGTAAGATATAATCCAACAAAGATTGCACGGTGATAGATAGACTGTCCAGCAAAAATAGTAGGTTTTGGTGTTGGAAAAGGGATATTAGAAATGCGAAAGAGGCAGATTCTCTTAAGGAGCAAAACAGAAAAATTATGCATGTTTTTTAACTACTGTATCGGATTCATGGAAGTGGAAAGCCAACGGAAATGGAGATTTCTTAGTTCATTAAGACAGTGTATAGTTGAGGCAGATTGTTATGGTGTTGTTGCTAACTTTAATTAGGTTAGTTCAAAGTCAGTTGTTTTATATGGTGATTATTGCTTGATCGGATTTTAGTGACTTGTAACCTCACTTTAAGGGGATGCATATTGACTCGTATTTATTCCATTTCTGCCTAAAATATTATGATCACATGTTTTTCAATTGGGAGTATGTTGTAGCGGTGTGGGAATGGTTGTAGTCATGGTTTGGTTAAAACATTTTGGTCTCTCACAATTTCTCTTCTCTGATCTTCGACATTAAATTCATCCGAGCGGGCAAGTTAAGATGCATTGTGAACTGTCTTATCATACTCTGTTGTGGATTTGTGGAAAGCTAGAAATAATATCATTTTTAAAAAAGCAGAAGTGCAACCCAATGGAGACGAAGGATGATATTCAACTTTCATCCTTCAATGGGATTAAACATAGAGCTAGATTTGATTCGTGGTGTTGATTTGATTGGTATATCTCTCCTATTTGGCACGAGTAAAGTTGTAACATTTATGTTTTAAAAAGTTGTAACATTTATGTTTTAAAAAATTATGTTTGTCTAAACATCATATGGTTGTTTTAGTTGGAAATTCTTATGTAATTGAAATTATGGCTTTGGCTTTTGTTAAAAAATTTAAACACTCGTTTTTTGCTACAAATATAATTTCTTCAAATGATTTATATTCTATCACACCTCATCACATTTCGCTTATGTTTAGCTAGTCTAACCATGATTTGTTATGATGTCCTTCTAGAATGTCCATGCTAAAACACTCATATCTTGATGCCTTTACCAAACTTGTAACATCTATAAATTTATAAACTCTTAAACGTTGATAGTAGTTGACGTGGTTGTATGTATTGCAATTATGAAACATGGTGGAACAAATTATGTGGTTTTGTCCTATATATAAGGTGCAAAAAAGTAAATGGCAGACATAAAGTCTATATACTATCAATGTTAAAGGTATGTTTTGATTATTATTTACCATATTTTACTTGAAGTGTGGTAGAGGATTCCTTAAGATACACTTATTGCTAGAAGAAGCTTATCTAGAAGCTTACTTGTGTTTTTGAAGGTGTAATAAAAGGAAAGGTAGAAAAAAATATAAATATGTTACCTTAATATATCCAGAAGGAAAATTTGATACTTTTCGGTAACGTTGCTCTAGTTAATATACATGAGCGATCTAGTAAAGGATTATATAATAATATGGAATAGTTTCCCTAAAAGACGTAAGAGTGTTGAAACACCCTCGCTTAAGGCTTTTCATAAAACGTCATTTTAACCCATGGTTTATCATCAATAATCAATAAAATCATCCTTTAGTGAAAACTTTAGTTTCAACATTTTCAAATAAGTCATTTTCTTCCAAAAACAATTTTAAAACACATGGGGTTTAATGAGAAATAATTTAGGTTTAAGTTGCGGAAAACAACGTTTGATCCCATTTTAGATAAAACATTTTAGTTTATAAAATAGCGAGGTTGTAACAATTCAAATACCATTACACAATTTAAATGATACCACACAAACAGTGGCCTTCTAAACATCCAGCTCTTCTAAGTCATCTAAACTCCTCAACCTGAGTACACATCAAAATAAGTTAGGCAATGGAAATGCCTAGTGAGTTTACCCGAGGTTGACCCATTTCGAGTGGGCAGTGAACTACCACACTCAGGACAAACCCCCAAAAATAGATTTTAAACACACTTCAAATGTTACTTAAAACATCATAAGGATTTACTCAAAATAGTTAGTTATGATATGCAAATGTAATGCATGATGCAACTATCCCAAACCCATGTCCATCTCATAAAAGTCCAACTCACCTCAATGGCACCCACCTAAGTTCACAAGCAAACGCACGAAGCATAATACTTGATTCCCGTATGGGTTGAAACTAAGACTAGTGGCCATTACACTAGCCTCATGAGGGGTAGCAACTCCCTCATGCAATTCCCTAATGTCGGGAAAAACTACTCCTCACCCTCTTTATTTTAGAGAAGGGTCAAACTCATATTAACTCCTCACCCTCTTTGTTTGAGAAGGGTCAAACTCGTATTAACTCCTCACCCTCTTTGTTTGAGAAGGGTCAAACTCGTCCTCAAGGTATCACACGGTCAATCCCATCCTATATGAAATGCAATGCACAATAGGATGCTCGAAACGTCTTTCAAAAACAACATCATACTCTTTATTTGAAAACATCTTTAGAAACTCATTTTCATGCAATGCACAAGTAGTAATCACATAACACATTGCACATAATAACATGCATCAAAAATAATTGATAACACACACAAAAGATAATAGTTGGGATGTGTACTCCCGGTAAACTCACCCAAGGTCAACTGACGAGTCAACACTAACTCTGCACAAGGTTTGATGCATTTAGAGGCGCTCCTAGACATCATCCCATCCATCAAATCATCTTAGTTGAGTGCTAGCTCAAGTCCTTAGTTTCACTTCCAAGTCACTACAACATATCCCCTTCCTACAATACAAGAACGGAAGATATCATACTCGATTCATCTAAAAGTCACACTATAATTACTTCTTTAGAACTAAGAAGGAACAATCATCCATCATCAAAATGAAGTCCTTGACTCTTTAATATAAGGAAAATCTTAATTAAAACATTCCCAAAGATTGGCATTAAAACAAGGACCCGAAGCACAAACCATAAAGCTCAAAACCCAAAAACTGACATTTCTGGCCAACCCAGGCTACACGGGGCGTGTAGCCCTACACGGGTCGTGTAGCATTACAAGAAACCAACCCGTAGCCTCCAGACCCCCTACACGGGTCGTGTGACCCTGCACGGGTCGTGTAGACCTGCTGCAACCCCGATTGTTTTGGTCATTTTCACTCATTTTTGACCCGATTCAAGTTCCGATTCTTCCCAAAACTCATGTACATCAAAAGGACATTATTCCTTCCCAAAATACACATCATTAGACTCAATTAAACTATTCAAAACCATTTCAAATGAATCAATTACATTCCATGATCATAACTTCACTCTATAAGCTTAAACCATGGAAGACTCAAATCCATTCTTACAATTGATGATTACAAGTGGAGATTCCTTCTTCCATTCCATGGAATCATTAGGAAATGATCCTCACCCCACTTATACATCCAAATTGATACCTTAACTCATTCATCCATCCATTAAACAAGATATCAAATCATCATCTACATGAACAAAACCCATTTCAACACCCAATTCTCATTTTCTAGTGATTCATGATTTAAGACTACAAATCAAAGGTTGGAATCCTTAGGGAATCATTAGAAATGAATCCCCTCATCCAAAACTACCATAATCATCCATAAATTTCAACATTCCTCCTCTATTCATCAAATCCCCAAATTCTAGGGTTCATAACACCCAAATCAATTAACTAGGTGAATCTAAAGCATCCATGGATTGAATGTAGACTCCAATCACTTAGAAACATCAAATAAACATTGGGGAATCATAGGAAGAACCTCATCCCATCATAAAACTCATATTGGGTCCAATCCCCAAACTCAAACTCGAAATCTAGGGCTAGAAAAGTGGATTTATACCTTAGATTGCTTGGAATCTTCAAGAACTTTGATCAATCTTCAAGCTCTAGCATCTCATCCTCCATGATCACTCAAAATCGCCACTCTCTCCCTCTCCTTCTCTCAAAAACGTGATGTTTGGCTGAAATGGGGAGAACCCCCATCTAAAACTCTACATCTTTCATAAATGGCAAAACTAGTCCCTATAGTTTGATCCTTCTTCACCCAACACCCCAAAAGTCAATTCTTCTAACTAGAAGTCTCTAAGTTCACACTTATGCCCCAAATATAATTATTTATTTCCCTTGAGTCATAGTATAGGTCAACACTAGCCCTTAGTTTCCCAATTTGACACAAATGGTCCCTTACACTAAAATTCTTCACAATTTAGGTCCTTAATATTAATTCAGGGAATTATTTAACCTAATTTAAACTCCACATCAATTCCTTCATAATATCTTCTAATTTTCCAAGTCCATGACTAGTCAACTCTACTTAGGGTAAGTTTGGCCAAATTGACACTTTTAGTCCTTATGACAAAATTTCTCACATTTGGTTATAATTTGATTTTAAAACTATATTTGGCTCTTTTATTCGCAATATAAAATATAACGGAGTATTAAATTTATTTATTCATTTATTTTCTTTATTTACAAAATAAGTTTTATTTGTCGGTTTAAGCCCAAAATTTCTAGGCCCAAAATACGGATGTTACAATTATCTACCCCTTAAAAGGATTCCGTCCCCGGAATCAATAATAAGAAATAAAGTACTAATTTTTCCAAGATCTTAAAAGTTATTCATTTTTTTTAAATATTATAACTCGAAATACCTTAAATTCCACCTTTGTAAAATCCCTTTACTTCCAAGAATTGTTTATCCAAAATTTTCATTTCATAAGCATTCCTCTTAAATATGAAATGTTAAATTTAGAATCTTTCAAAATTTGACTCATTGTTCTTTCAAAAACTTAAACACTCTGCTTTGTGGTTAATGTTTGGAAAAGACCGTTCTTTGAAAATTTAATTGACTTCATGAAAAGCATTACTCGGATTTCACGTCCTTTATATAAAACAATAATTTTTTTCCAAATCCATTTTGATACGTGGTTACCTCAAAATATTAATAAAATTCCCAAAGAGATTATCAATCCCGGGTATTCCTACCAATAAAGAATTTAATACTCATTTTTCAACAAAATTTCAAAAGTTGCCTCTACTTAAATTTAAAGCTTTATAAAAGTTGAAGTACCATAAATTCTACTTTGTAAAACTATTTTACTTCAAAGAACAACTTGTCTGGACTTTCTTTTTAATAATTGCTCTTCTTTAAAACATGCAACTATCAAATTGAATTTTTTTTTTCAACTCGACCCTTTGTTTTACAAAAGATTTGAACACTCAACTTTGTGGTAAATATTTTGAGAAAACCGTTCCTTATGAGAAAGTTTCAATAAACCTTTGTGAAAAGAAGACACCCCTTCGAATTCGTACTCTTTATGTAAAACAATAAAGTTTCAAACTTATTTAGAAACACATTTTCATCAAATTTATTAATAAAATCTCGAAGAGATCATCACTCCTGGGTATTCACTACCGATTCATGATGGCTCATTTGTCGTTCACTTTTAAAAAAATCTTGCATTTTGTAAGATATACTCATTCAAATTTTATTTACAAAAAAAAAATTCTTAAAATTTTAACAATACTTTTGAAAATATTGGCTGCACATCATTCTTATGTTCTTATTAGGGTAGGTTGTTTACTAATTCACTCACCTCAAGGTGATTCACGGTTTAATTTTTTTTGGCCTCTAGTCTCATCATGAATCCATGTCTCTTCACCCTAACAGAAATTAATAACTCACTATTCCCATAAGGTTCTATTGGTCACTAAGCCATCAATAACTACCAAAGAACATAATGATCTAATTCCTTCTTTTATCTTACATTAAGGTTTCTCTAGTTTAGATGTTAAGGCGCAAACCACTCTACCCTTACATACACTTAGTCTTCTGAGCTAAGGCAAGGTCACAAGCATGCTCACTAAAAAGACAACGGATGGGTCTCAAAAGAAGATAAGGGTAAGGAAGAAAGGTTTAAGGGTCACTACAAAAGAATTTCTCCAACGGCTCCAAATCTTCACCTTTCCTTCACTTAACTACTACTCTGCTCCTCATGCTCCTTGCTTGCTTCAAGTTGTCACCACAATTCCCTTAGTTGGTTACTCATAGTTAAGACCACCTCATCAACCTTGCTATGCTTCGAGCTTCATACCATTTAAGTCATCCTTTCATCATCCAAGATCATCCTTTATTCTTCAAAAGTGCTTGTGAGCATGAATCTCGATTCCTTAGCAGTCGCCATTCTTACAAAGTTCTTCCTCATGTTGCCATGTAGTCATGATCCTCCAAGGTTGCACTTCATTTCCACAAAAGAATCTTCATGCATAAAATCCTCTTACCAAGAATATTCCTCATGCCCAACCGAATTCACTAATTAAATGGTTAAAACCTTAGTCACAAGCAAGCACTTACTACTAAGTTCTAAAGTCCAACTACTTAAGAGGTCAAACATCACTTAAAAGCATCATAGTTTAAGTCTAAGCACTACTCCTAGTACCTAGTTCACTTAAACTCATGCTCTGATACCAAATTGAAACACCCTCGCTTAAGGCTTTTCATAAAACGTCATTTTAACCCATGGTTTATCATCAATAATCAATAAAATCATCCTTTAGTGAAAACTTTAGTTTCAACATTTTCAAATAAGTCATTTTCTTCCAAAAACAATTTTAAAACACATGGGGTTTAATGAGAAATAATTTAGGTTTAAGTTGCGGAAAACAACGTTTGGTCCCATTTTAGATAAAACATTTTAGTTTATAAAATAGCGAGGTTGTAACAATTCAAATACCATTACACAATTTAAATGATACCACACAAACAGTGGCCTTCTAAACATCCAGCTCTTCTAAGTCATCTAAACTCCTCAACCTGAGTACACATCAAAATAAGTTAGGCAATGGAAATGCCTAGTGAGTTTACCCGAGGTTGACCCATTTCGAGTGGGCAGTGAACTACCACACTCAGGACAAACCCCCAAAAATAGATTTTAAACACACTTCAAATGTTACTTAAAACATCATAAGGATTTACTCAAAATAGTTAGTTATGATATGCAAATGTAATGCATGATGCAACTATCCCAAACCCATGTCCATCTCATAAAAGTCCAACTCACCTCAATGGCACCCACCTAAGTTCACAAGCAAACGCACGAAGCATAATACTTGATTCCCGTATGGGTTGAAACTAAGACTAGTGGCCATTACACTAGCCTCATGAGGGGTAGCAACTCCCTCATGCAATTCCCTAATGTCGGGAAAAACTACTCTTCACCCTCTTTATTTTAGAGAAGGGTCAAACTCATATTAACTCCTCACCCTCTTTGTTTGAGAAGGGTCAAACTCGTATTAACTCCTCACCCTCTTTGTTTGAGAAGGGTCAAACTCGTCCTCAAGGTATCACACGGTCAATCCCATCCTATATGAAATGCAATGCACAATAGGATGCTCGAAACGTCTTTCAAAAACAACATCATACTCTTTATTTGAAAACATCTTTAGAAACTCATTTTCATGCAATGCACAAGTAGTAATCACATAACACATTGCACATAATAACATGCATCAAAAATAATTGATAACACACACAAAAGATAATAGTTGGGATGTGTACTCCCGGTAAACTCACCCAAGGTCAACTGACGAGTCAACACTAACTCTGCACAAGGTTTGATGCATTTAGAGGCGCTCCTAGACATCATCCCATCCATCAAATCATCTTAGTTGAGTGCTAGCTCAAGTCCTTAGTTTCACTTCCAAGTCACTACAACATATCCCCTTCCTACAATACAAGAACGGAAGATATCATACTCGATTCATCTAAAAGTCACACTATAATTACTTCTTTAGAACTAAGAAGGAACAATCATCCATCATCAAAATGAAGTCCTTGACTCTTTAATATAAGGAAAATCTTAATTAAAACATTCCCAAAGATTGGCATTAAAACAAGGACCCGAAGCACAAACCATAAAGCTCAAAACCCAAAAACTGACATTTCTGGCCAACCCAGGCTACACGGGGCGTGTAGCCCTACACGGGTCGTGTAGCATTACAAGAAACCAACCCGTAGCCTCCAGACCCCCTACACGGGTCGTGTGACCCTGCACGGGTCGTGTAGACCTGCTGCAACCCCGATTGTTTTGGTCATTTTCACTCATTTTTGACCCGATTCAAGTTCCGATTCTTCCCAAAACTCATGTACATCAAAAGGACATTATTCCTTCCCAAAATACACATCATTAGACTCAATTAAACTATTCAAAACCATTTCAAATGAATCAATTACATTCCATGATCATAACTTCACTCTATAAGCTTAAACCATGGAAGACTCAAATCCATTCTTACAATTGATGATTACAAGTGGAGATTCCTTCTTCCATTCCATGGAATCATTAGGAAATGATCCTCACCCCACTTATACATCCAAATTGATACCTTAACTCATTCATCCATCCATTAAACAAGATATCAAATCATCATCTACATGAACAAAACCCATTTCAACACCCAATTCTCATTTTCTAGTGATTCATGATTTAAGACTACAAATCAAAGGTTGGAATCCTTAGGGAATCATTAGAAATGAATCCCCTCATCCAAAACTACCATAATCATCCATAAATTTCAACATTCCTCCTCTATTCATCAAATCCCCAAATTCTAGGGTTCATAACACCCAAATCAATTAACTAGGTGAATCTAAAGCATCCATGGATTGAATGTAGACTCCAATCACTTAGAAACATCAAATAAACATTGGGGAATCATAGGAAGAACCTCATCCCATCATAAAACTCATATTGGGTCCAATCCCCAAACTCAAACTCGAAATCTAGGGCTAGAAAAGTGGATTTATACCTTAGATTGCTTGGAATCTTCAAGAACTTTGATCAATCTTCAAGCTCTAGCATCTCATCCTCCATGATCACTCAAAATCGCCACTCTCTCCCTCTCCTTCTCTCAAAAACGTGATGTTTGGCTGAAATGGGGAGAACCCCCATCTAAAACTCTACATCTTTCATAAATGGCAAAACTAGTCCCTATAGTTTGATCCTTCTTCACCCAACACCCCAAAAGTCAATTCTTCTAACTAGAAGTCTCTAAGTTCACACTTATGCCCCAAATATAATTATTTATTTCCCTTGAGTCATAGTATAGGTCAACACTAGCCCTTAGTTTCCCAATTTGACACAAATGGTCCCTTACACTAAAATTCTTCACAATTTAGGTCCTTAATATTAATTCAGGGAATTATTTAACCTAATTTAAACTCCACATCAATTCCTTCATAATATCTTCTAATTTTCCAAGTCCATGACTAGTCAACTCTACTTAGGGTAAGTTTGGCCAAATTGACACTTTTAGTCCTTATGACAAAATTTCTCACATTTGGTTATAATTTGATTTTAAAACTATATTTGGCTCTTTTATTCGCAATATAAAATATAACGGAGTATTAAATTTATTTATTCATTTATTTTCTTTATTTACAAAATAAGTTTTATTTGTCGGTTTAAGCCCAAAATTTCTAGGCCCAAAATACGGATGTTACAAGTGTTGAGCTTGTAATGATCATTGTGGCAAACATATGCATCTAAATGGTCCGAGGGTTATAGGGTAGGGCAAAGCTCTCAAAAGTCTTAGGTATAATGATCATTTATTAGGAGGAGCCATTATACGTGAATTTCTATCATTATACGGCTGAGGAATAGGCCTCATTTATCTTGCACATTATAATGCTTAAAAGCCTAATTTCATTCTAAACTTTTCAATTATGTTCCAAATAATGGACAGAAACTTAAAGAATGTATCTTGAAGGGGTAAAGGGTATGATAACCTAGTTGAATGTGAATTAAATTCTTGTATCAATGATCATTAACCTCTAACCCGACAAGTTGCAACTTAGGAAAGTCTTTACTACCATCTCTTAAAGACATGAAGTTGAATAAGTATGGATAGATATATTATTTTAGTTTTCTTATGGGGGGATTGTAAGTATTTGGCATGTCTATGTAAAAAGTATCTAAAAGAATTGGTATTATCAAGTCAAGGTTTACCAATTAGATAGATATGCTTAACTCTTACAAGTATGCTCAACTAGGAGATATCAAAGATTTGTAGGTACATAAGTCTGTGATACCAAAGGATTGTATGCACATAATGAAGAAGTTAAAATTCCATTTAAACCCTTGGAAGATGAACACATAGCTAAAAGATAACATATTATAATTCATGAGTTATAAACATGTATTTTAAACACTGTGAAATGACTCTTTTAGACATGTAGACTAATACCAATAAATGAAACTTTAATAACAGATAGAGTGCATTTTTCTAATACTAATAGCATGTATAATAGCAACATAAGCATGTAAAAATGCTGATAGTTTATGATTAACTCCAACCCACTTTAGGTCCCTTCGATGGTGCGACAAACCTCTTATGTTCCCTTATCCCTCAACTAAATCAATAAGACTTGTAGACATATAATCAAAAAAAAATACATTATTACCCTTGACTAATGGAATACCCTAAAGTTTTTAGGATGTTACAAACTTTATGTCGTCTAGATTTCATGACATGTTCGGGTTATGTTGCCCACGATTTCTCCTTAAAGCATTATCCTTATAGCGTCGTCTATATACTACTTCTTTATAGATTTGGAAATAAAGCAAGTTTTGACCTGATCTGGTCCAAATCCATGAGAATTATGTGGGTTTGGATCTTAGTTTTTTATTTATTTACCTATATATGACGCATACGTGTTAACACTTTTATATGGTTTGGGTATTGATCATTATTGATTTTCTCCATTTATAACCCACCCCATATAAGTATTGGACTCTTTTCATTCTCCACCTTTTTGTTTCTTTATATTTCCATTTTCCTAATCCAAATGTAGGAATGAGGAGTCGTTCATGTCGTGTTGCCAAGTTTTCATCTATATTTCAATAAATTCTTAATCGACATTCGTAGTTCTTCTAATGTGGTAAATTTTTACGATGATGAATTATGTGGATTTGATTCTTGATGTGATAATAAGAAATCTAATGTAGTTGCTATGATTTAGGTTCAATTTTGTTGAAGAACAAGTGTGTTCATCCATAATATTTTGAATCTGGAACTGCCAGAATTCTCCAGTTACATAGCCAAAATATGTCAAGCACAATTAATAGGATAACATGACTCTTGGAACATGTACTTTGAATATTTAGCCTTTTTGTACTAAAATCCCTCATGAACTCTTTTCGATCTTAGTACTGGTTGAAAACTACTTTGTCTTCGAATATTTGTGGGTTTTTAATCCTTTGGGTCGGGTTTAGGTTGTATGATAGAGTATGTGCATATATCAGGTCTGGATAACTAGTGTAGCAGGTATACCATAGAATGGTTTTCTTGTGTATGTGTATTCATCATCGGACCATTCGATCCAATATCGCTTTTATCAATGTATAATAGAGTTAGGCTAAAATCTATTCGCTCCCATAAAGAAGTAAATTTGTATCATCCACCAACTAAAGTACTTCTTGATAATTTGTATCAACATATTTACTAACATTTGTATCATCGTCTTAACATATGGTAACATCATTATCACCAACGTACTTAAAAGTTTATGGATCAACATATTGAATTTTTCCTTCTACTAGTGTTTCATATATAATATATCGAGAAATTTGTGGTTGTAACAGATCAATGTAATGAAATTTTGGTTGTATTGACGATTCATATACAACATATCCATAAGACATCGAGGAACACTGTCAGAGATAAAAATATCTGCTTGATTATTGTTACCTCTTCCGCTAGATTAGTTCTTATCAGAGCATTTTCCTCTTTAGCTAGATTATATATCAGTAGACCCTTTTATGTTAGATTTCTTCCCACCATTAATTTATCGATTAACGGCACTGTTTTGAATAGTTGAAGAATCTTCTAATAGAGCATCGTTTTGAACAGTTAGTTGATCGATTAACTGCATTGTTTTGAACAGTCACAACAACTTCCACTGGAGCACTATCTACCTGATACACATGTACAATAGTTGAGACTATTTGAATAACAATTTGCAAGTGTTTCACGTCACTCACATTGTAGGATGTTGAAAATACAAATTAATATTATTTGTCTTCCAAAGCAGTCATTATTTTGGCCAACTTTAATAAATCAGAGAAATTTATATTTGCAAAAAATTCTACATCCTAGTTTCAACAAAAGGTATAACATATTGACTTTAACCACTTGTCATCGATACAAGCAACAACAAAATACTTATTTGGAGAATTTGAAGTCATGCTTTTGTAGAGGATAATTTTTTTTTAAAATTAAGTTATGTTTTAAATGTAGAGCTTATAAAAAAATAGTTACTTCGTTCACTTGAATTCAACGTATAGATGTTATATTTTGCATTACGAATGTCAGATATTACGGTATAAATGTCAGATTTCATAATATAGTAAAAATAAAAATACATGATTTTGGTAAAAAAACAAAGGTGCAAATTTTCGTATGACTAGAAAAACATATGCTTCAATAGAAAAGTTGAAATTTCGCAGACGAAATCTATGATTTTCTAGACACCATATGTGAAATTACTTTCGTAGATGGTGTACATGAAATTGCAAATTCCATCGGAAAAAAGAATTTTCACAAATGAATATCATAGAAATTCATAGATTGCATTTAAGAAATTCTCACCAAAAACCGAAAATGTTTTCATATATATATATATATATATATATATATATATATATATATATATATATATATATATATATATATATATATATATATATATATATATATATATATATATATATATATATATATATATAGGGAGGATCATTCGAGACATCTTAAAAGGTTGAGACCGCGAAGCCAATTGTAGGCCAATCTTTATGAGGGCACATTAGTAAATCAGTAAATTAATTATACATTAAACAAAAATTAAATAATCATCATTACCTATAATCAAGGTATATGATAGTGATTTTTCCTAAAATCTAG
This sequence comes from Cichorium intybus, assembly GCA_023525715.1. Taxonomy (NCBI): domain Eukaryota; kingdom Viridiplantae; phylum Streptophyta; class Magnoliopsida; order Asterales; family Asteraceae; genus Cichorium; species Cichorium intybus. Next base: position 14,782,872 of record CM042009.1, read on the forward strand.
GATTCTAATTGATAGTTACCAAAAAAAACTAATATATTAATTTTTATTTTTTAATAATTTCAAATTATAGATGTCACTTGTTTTTTTACTTATTTGTTAGTTTATTTTATTTTATTAATATATAGTAATAATCATTTTTCCGTCAAAATATTTTTTCCCTTGTATCATTTGATTCATACGATTTCATTTATAAATGATTATAAAACACAATGCAAAAATAAAAAATAAAATATATTTGTAATCATGAACAAATAAATCACAATGTAGATATAAAAGAAATATGTATGCAATCATAAATGAATAAAGAACAATATATAGATTAAAAAATCAACTACAACTGTAATCGTAAATAAATATAGAACATAATATAGATAAAAAATACAATGCATTTTTAATCATCGATGATTACAACGTAAATGTAGATAAAAATACAATGTAATTTTAATCATAAACGAATAGTGGGCACCCATGATCATTGTTATTATTGGATTCACACCTGCAAAATCGACTTTAAATATATTAAAAAAATTGTTTACAGACTATAATATAGTATACTATAATATAGTATACATATTCAGTAATGATTAGAAATTATGATAATTATTCTAATCATTTATACAATCATATATTTAATCATGAATGATTATAACTATATTAAAGTTGCAAAAAAGTTATAATCGTTGATGATTAACAATAGACTTTATATGTTCATGTTTTAATGATTAATGGAAGCGATTGTTACAATGTTAATCATTAATGATTAACATAATTCATCAACGATGATTATTATTACAATAACAAAGTAGGATGCCATAATAGTATCAATAGTATTAGAAATCTATGTAAGTAAGTAAAAAATGAGCTTAAGGTTCAATCATCACTTAAAACCTTCGTGCTATTTAAAGTCAAAACGTAATCATCAATGATTAAACCTAAGAAATTTTATGTTAAAGTTATACTTAGTGAATTGTAGTTACCAATCACCACTGATTAACAACAATTACAGACCAATGGACTACATTATTCAACAAAAAAATTATTTAATGCGTAAAGTGAAACAAAAACTGTGAATAAATATTTAGTGCGTAACCAAAACAATTTTCCAATTTCATGAAAACAAATCATTGATTCATTTGCCAACATTGCTTACAGGAAAAAACACACCAAAACAATGGTAAAACATGTTTGAAAATAAAGTTCAACATTATGAGAAATTCAGAAAAATAAACATACATATACGCGCTATATAAATGAGCAATTAGAAAATAGAGTTCATGAGCAATAAGAAAAAGCACCAAAACACATACTATGCACAACCTGTTTACAAATTCGGCAAATTAAATTAATAAATAATAAATGTTTGACTATTACCATAAACATACATTCATATACGCACTATATTCATGAGAAATTAGAAAACCGATCACAAAATCAAAATCCAGACATGGATCGAAACGTTGTTGCTTTCCAGAAGCTTTAATCGATTTAAAATATCAGAAGCTGATTCCTGTCACCAAACACCCAAGTGCCCATATATCAGAAGCTGATTCCTGTTCACCGCCGACAACCGTCTCCGACGCCATATACATTGGCGTACCTCTAATTTCGTATTTCAACTCACCGGTAGGCAGTGGTCTTCTTTGCTAATCCGAAATCGGCGATCTTCACAGCTGCTGGAATCAATTATCGTAAGTCTCGTTCTTGTTGACTGGAATCACGGTGATCATCTCTGTCACCAAACACCCAAGTGCCCAATATGGTTGAGAGAGAAAGAGAGAGTGAGAGACGGATGGGTATGGGGTGGGGTGGTTTTTTATTTTTTATTTATTAAAAAACAAAAAGGTAAAAAAAGAAAAAAGAAAATGAAAAAGGCAAAAAAGACTTTTTATATGAACCAGGGACCAATTTGTAGCGTTTCACAAACCTTAGGGACTCTCATAGTGTAAAATCTAATAGTTGGGACCATTCTGTTAGTTTTGGTAAACCACATGGACCAAAACTGTAATTTACTATATATATATATATATATATATATATATATATATATATATATATATATATATATATATATATATATATATATATATATATATATATATATATATATATATATATATATAGGTTCAAATACATTTTCTAAATATTGTGTGATTGTAAGACCAATTGTGGTCCACTCGTTTATAAAGGATATGATGGTAAATTTATCTCTCTCTCTCTCTCTTTCTCTCTCTCTCTCTCTCTCTCTCTCTCTCTCTCTCTCTCTCTCTCTCTCTCCTCTTCTTCCCTTTTTATACCGTAACAAGCCCTAATTAGCAAAATCAATCGATGCCTTATACCATCGCCGACCACCTGCACCCGACGTTGTCGCCGGAATCCACCACCGCTGCCGGCGATGGTCTTTTTGACACAACAGAAACCGGCTCCACCGCCGTCGACCACCAACGCCCAGGTTCTTCTGCCTCATTCCACATCAATCGTGATCCACAAGGACCAACTCCACCGCCGTCGACCACCACCGCTCAGGCGCCGGCCCCAAGCACCGCATTTGATTAGAAATCGGTTAGCGTTGAAGCGGGAATAGCGCCATTTTTTGTAGTTGATTTTGGGTCTGTTGATTTTGGGTCTGCGTTTTTGCGATTCGTCATCATCTATTCATCTCTGTTTTCTTTTTATAGGCATTCTTTAAGAATGGTATATTTGTTCATTCTCAGAGAATGTAACCAATGTCTGCGTTTTTGCGATTCGCCTTCATCTGTTCATCTTTGTTTTCTTTTTAATACCATTCTTTGAGAATGATATATTTGTTCATTCTCAGATAATGTAACCAATGTCGATTTTGTAAAATAACTTTCATTCTTAGAGAATGTAGATATCTAATTCCATATTCTCTGAGACTTTTATTGTGGTCCTTATTCTCAGAGAATGTTCAATGTGTAACACATGGTTTTATTGGATGCATTCTCAGAGAATGTTCAAACTGTAACTTATGTGTTCATTCTCTAAGAATGTCAAAAAAACAACAAAAATTAGCAGCCATTCTCCAAGAATGGGCTTCGACAACCCAACATAAACGCTGCACAAAAATTTGTTAACGTTATACACATCTTAATCTTTCGCACATACAAAAATTAAAAAATTAAAAACCAATTAAAACATAATAGATATTGATTTATACTTGCGTACAATTCTGATACTAACGGTTATTGCGAAATCGAAAAACCAATTCTTCAAAATTAAACGACCTGTCAATATGAACAGAACAAAATCGGAATTTATGCAGGAATCGACGTCGAAAATCAATGGATCGTATTCGGAAATCAAACCAAAATGCGAATTTCTAGCATATCTCGTTGATTTCACAAAATTACTTTTATACCCTTCAATGTCCGTTTTTTCCAGGAAGCGAGTTTTCTGTTGATTTATTTACAAAAATGTCACCATGATTACAACCACTTATTTTTTCAATCTAATGATCTAAAAATGGTCTTACGATCACACAATAATTACCAAATGTATTTAATATTAACTATATATATATATATATATATATATATATATATATATATATATATATATATATATATATATATATATATATATATATCTAGAAATGGTCTTACGATCACTATATATATATATATATATATATATATATATATATATATATATATATATATATATATATATATATATATATATATATATATATATATATATATATATATATATATATATATATATATATACTGCATTGCATAGGCCCTCTATTTGAAATGACTTGTGCATAAATTGGCTGCTCTTCCTCCCTATGCCTGACCAAACCCATAGCAGATCAAATCCATTAAGATTTCCAGCTTCATTACAAAATTCAGATGATTTCAATTATTTTGTATAACCGCCGCTGCCCTTGGACAAACATAGTAAACTGTTTGGTAAATCGTAGGGTTCTGTAATATGATTTCTTATTCAATTAATTCATAAATAGTTCTTTAAGAAGACATACTTATTAATTCTTTCTCCGCTTAATTGATTTTCATACTTGCTTTATTTAGTGAGTAAAACCTAGGCCTTGTAAACTATAAAACTTCTCATAACATGGAGATGCAACTAATATTCATATGTATTTAATGGAAGATTAAGTATTGCCACGAGTAATTTTAAAATAAAGATATATTCATTAAAGTCCTTATATTGTAACTATTTATTCGATTAAGCCTAAATTGTTTTTCTATATTCAGTAAGTCCAATATTTTGTTAAATGTTTATAATTTTATATAGTAGTTGGTTGTGTCATTTTTTATATTTTTACAACTGATGATGTATAATGTCAAAATGTAAGGACTTAATTGAATAAAAACTGAAAATTCAACTCCAATTTGTTAAAAAGGTCAAAATGTAAGGACTTTAATGAATATTTATCTTTTTATATATAACTAAAATTATAAACATTTAACAAAATGTTGTGCTTAGTTGAATATAAAAAACAATTAGGCTTAGTCGAATATAGGGTAAAAAATAAAAAAAATAAAACAATTAGGCTTAGTCGAATATAAGTAAAAAATGTAAGGACTTTATTGAATACATCTTTTTTAAAATAATTATATTTTATATATTTCAAACGAATATGCATGAGATTTTTAGTTGAGCAACTTGTACAAACATTTCCATTGCCTCATTCCTCTTATTTTCTGCATCTCTACGTTCCATTGCATCAACACACTCCCAAAGGACAATTTCCAACATCTTATTTAATACACTTCATTCGACTCTAAATACTTCCGTCAATTGAGAAACGGTCATATCAAAAACCTAACACAAGAGCCCTCCATATTCACATTTCGGTCTCAAGCTCAACACAACGTACTTACATAATTAAGAAAATATACACTTTACTCCCATAATTTAATTGCTTTAACAAAGATGTATCCATAACTCGAAAGTTAACTTTTCAAAATTCCTCTTCAAATATATTCTAGTCGATTTTTATCGAAATTAACAAGTGCCAAAACTTCTATCTTTTGAGATGGTAACCTTATTTGTCTCTTCCAAATGTAGAGAGTTAGTTTAGCGAAAGACCCATTAAATTATAAATATCGATAAATATCCATACAATGGTAACAAAGAAATCTTATGACGAGTATAAGGTTAACTCCCTTGATTTTGACTTTCGTATGCTTTTTAATTTTTGTCCTTTTTAATGTCGGAAAGTGAATATAAAATACCATAATAAAATATAAATAAATATCAAGCAACTGATTTTATTATCTTGACAGGAAACATGAAAAATGGTGAAACATGAAAAGTGACCCAACAAAGAAGAAACGAAAAAAGGGGGGTTTGGTCGGGATTAGCTCACGAAATTAAGTTTGACCATCGACTCTTGCCCAGACAAACACACACTCTCTTTTACTGTTTCAAGAAAACTGCCTTCCATTAATTTATTGCAAATGTTTTTCTGCTTTAATATTTTTCCCATCTATAAAAAAATGTTTTTTTAGAACAGCGACAGATTCATGCTAAGCGAAAGATTATCTACACATCGAAAATAATTGGCTTGGATTCTTTAAATAATATTAATCCTTTTGACAACTCTAACAAGTCCTCGTAATATTCAAAATTTTTGTGATCTCAATAACTTAATTTGGGTATTTCTGTTAACGCACATGGTGCGAAAAACATTAGTTACCCATTTACAATCCAATATATATAAACCAGATTCTTATTACTTGGTTTTCTTTAAAATAACATAGTCTTTCTAATTTTATATACATATATATATATTTCTCTACAATCTTATGAGTCAAATGGTTGAATTCCAATAATCCAATTAGCCGAAAGTTGAAAAACACGTCTATCAGAATGATTGGTGAATGGGTGGTGAGAATAATGGGCATAAAATTCTTTACTTTATCGCAGTCAAAACCTAATATTTAACCAAACGAGATATAAAGTCGATGTCATAATAGATATACCAAAATCCAATTTTGGGAAAGACACCTAATAAAAAAAACACAAAGTCTAACGAAACAACCGGCGACAGGAGAGCTATACCAATTTAACCAACAACTGCAACATAAATAGGATCTAAGCATAAATCAATTAAACAAAGATACATTCTTTATATTCCTAAAATATTTTTCTAATTACTAGATCAAGACGAGTGTCAAAATCAAGAGAAGAGATTGAGAAAGAGAATTAGTGGATCTCACATGTCATTTTTTTAATAGTTAGGATGATGAAATAGGATGATATATTAGGAATTAATATAATTTTCCTTAAACAAAAATTGTTGAATAGTGTCAACCACTTTAGCTAGAGAGAAACGAATATTTAACAGTCCGACGCCTAAAAAACGTCGAAGCAGGCATACATGGTCTCAGTATGGTTATAGGGCGTCTCACATGTGAAATCAACTAGTTTTATACTATGTTAAATTTAGTTTACGTGGGAACATGTTTTCAATTAGTTTTATACTATGATAAAAACTACGTTATACATTTTTAGTTTTTTGGTTTTAAGACTTGAATATATTTATAAGAAAATATTAGATATTTTGGGTTACAATACTATATTTTACAAGGAAATGGATTTCTCATACAAGTTTTATGAAAATTAAAACTACATTTTATCAATATATAAATATAAGTGTGGTTTACTTATACATACGAGTTTTATGGAAATTAAAACTACAATTCAGTAAGATACAAATATAAGTACGATTTACTTATTTAATTGGGTTGAAACAATACTGTTTAAACAATTTAACTTTCCAATTATAATGTATGATGCTTGTTTATCTACTTATGTTTCAATGTATGTAATGGTTGTGATACTATGTTCCGTTCCACCTTCAGATGATTCCGACATCATGGTTTGGGGGTGTCACACACACACACACACATGTGTATATATATATATATATATATATATATATATATATATATATATATATATATATATATATATATATATATATATATATATAGGAATATGTTCAAATGAAAATCATTAAAAGATTGAGAACTAAAAGAACTAATTTAAGCCACACATTATTTTGATCGAACGGTTATGGGGTTTGATCGTCTACAATGCATTCACATTGGTTAAACATCTTATATATACAACCCTCCGATGAATTGCGTCAAGGACCGAGATTGGTTCTCACGGTTGTCAACTTTTTTATGGTTCTCATTTGAACCCTTCTTTCTCTCTCTCTCTCTCTCTCTCTATATATATATATATATATATATATATATATATATATATATATATATATATATATATATATATATATAATTACATACATACATATATATATATATATATATATATATATATATATATACACACACACACACAAAAGTTCAATAAATAACCAAAATAAAATAAGGAATCAATTATCAACGGCCGGAGATAATGTTGTAAATTTAATAATTGAAGCGCATGTACCAGATCATAGCAAAAAACTCACTTCGTTTTTATTTTAGAGCTTACTTTTTATCGAGATAAAAAACCAAATATATATCAAAATTCATGATTTTTTATTCTCTTTCAATAGACACCCATATCAATATACAAAAAACGAAAAAAAATATTCAAAAATTTGTTCAGATTCACGACGCCTAATCAATGTGAATCTGAACTATAACAAGTTTTATAGAATATTATTCACATGTGAATGATCATTTATATTATTTTTTCATCAATCATTGATCATTCAATAACAATTCATGTCAATTTAAATAACTTTTTGATTCATATGTGAATCTCACTAAATTCATATTGAATTCAAGTAAATTCGCTTATGTTCTTTACAATTTCAATATTTTGACAATACACAAATGAATTAACTGATATTCAAATATTAATTTACTTAAAGTTAAATGTTAATGATCAAAAATTGCTGAAAAAAGCAGGTATAATTATCATTTATATGTGAATTAATATGTCTAAAACTAGATGCACGTTATTTTGAACTTTTTGATCATACAAAAATGAATTGATTGAGATTCACAAATAAATTTACTTAAAATTCACATATGAATGATGAAAAGTTGTTGAAAAACCCCGATACAATTACCATTTATATGTGAATTAACATGTCTAAAACAAGAAGCAGTTAAAATTCACAATGTGCATATAAACTGTACTAAATTTGCATGAAAGATATTTCACTTATAAATGGTCAATGAACTCAAATATTTCAATAATTGTTAATCGTTTAATAACAAATCATGTAAATTTAAAAATATTTTTAGATTCAGATATGAATTCAAGAAAAAACACTTATATTTTTACTATTTCAATCTTTTAGTATCATATACAAGTGAATTAACTGAGATTCACAAAAGGTTTATTAAAAACTCACATGTGATTGGTAAAAGAATTATTGAAAAAATCAGACAGTTGTCATTTATATATGAATGAATATATCTAAAACAATGTAATTCAGTTCAGGTTCACAAGATAAATTTGGACGAACTTGAAGTTTAAAAAAAATTCTATATTAATATGGATGTCTATTTATAAATGATGAAAAATTATGAATTTAAGTATAGTTAGTTTTTTTTTTTTGAAAAAAGAATAAGCTTAAAAATTAAAAAAAAAACATAAAAAACGAAGTGGATTTTTTGTTATGATCCGCTAAATGTGCGTCCAATTAAGAAATTTACATCCTTATCTCTGGCTATCGATATTTTGTATTCTGACCGTACGATTGGTTCCTTGTTTAATTTTGGTTCTCTATTGAACCTAACCCCATATATATATATATATATATATATATATATATATATATATATATATATATATATATATATATATATATATATATATATATATATATATATATATATATATGAATGTTCAATATAGAACTAAATAACATCATCTAACCATAGAACTATCTTTATAACAGTTGTATCATTATATCAATGGATTAGGTTAAAAGAGATCCACCAAGAAAATATGCACATTATGTAGGGAATCATACCCTAGCAAGGGCATGTTGGATTTTTTTACACATCCCGAAAATATATGACCATCAAATGTTACGTGATTTACATTAATTCCACTGTTAAAATATATATTAATCTATGAACATATGTTCATCTATGAACATATGTTCATAAATAAACAACGGTCATATATAAATGCATGAAAATTGACCATATGTTTGAAACCATCGTTGGAAACTTTGTTCATCAATGAACATATATGTTCATTAAATGAATGGTACCGTAAATCATGAAAGAAATAAGGTATTGTTGTGATGATATGTTCATGAATGAACATATGTTCATCCATGAACATATAGCGTTCATTTATGTTTCATTTTTTGTTAAATCTTAGTATCTAGGTTTTTAAAGATGTTTTACCATTAAAGTTTCATTATTGTTGTATTAATGTGAATAACTTTTTAAGTGTTTAACTACTAAATTGACAATAAAGTCACAACTTTTATATCAATTTTCTTGTCAGGTAATGTAATCTCAAAAAGATTTTCCAAAACAAACAACTGCATAATGCTTAATGAAAAAATATAAATTCATTTATTCTGGAAATACGAATAGAAAAACATTATATATGATATATTCTTGCAATGAACTGTAAACTCTTGAAATATTAATAATCACGTAATTTATATTTAGGATTGAATATAATTGAATATAATATAAGGATTGTTGGTATAATTGCTTGACTAGGTAGCGTTTCATCATATTATGTGGGTGTAGAATTAAGCAAGGATCTGTCTCTTGTCTTACAACTTTTAACTTGTTTAGCTTCTTTATATTTCTCATTCCTAATTCAATATAAATGCATGCATCTTCGAAGTAAAGCTTTATTAGTCTCAAATCATCTTGTTCTCCATCGTATTATTTCAACCCTAAGGTGGGGTGGAATTTACGAAAGATAACTGAAAGAAAGGGGCACTACTGTGGTTCCATGCTCTGTGGGTTCAATAAGGTGGAAGATGGGCGAGTTCACTACCGTTTCCAACCCATTCAACCCTTGCTCTATCACCTTATAACATAGGCTTCGGTATATGTATATTGGAGTGAGTTGAAAAATATGAGTTTCTTGTAATTGATTGAAAAAGATGAACACTCTCACCATAATTTTCATATATCGACTTTACTTCTCGTTAGTTGATCTACACATCCTTTTGCTATAGTGTATTTTAAATACATTTTGTGCTTGTTATAGTTCTTTTTTTTTTTGGTACTACATGTTTGGTTGTTTTGTATTGCCCATTTTTCAATGTTCTTGATGAATTTATTAAAACTATAAACACAAACCAAACTCATAAACTTCTAAAAGACGTTGTTAAATAAAACCATTCTAATAAAACATATATGTATGAATGTAAAACCATTCTGATAAGAAATATATGTGTTTTTTAGAACGGCGACTATTATTATACAACAAAAAACTATAATTATAGAGATAATCATAATTTTTTTTGACTAAATGATTATGAGAATTAATGTAAATAACTTGACTTTTTCCGAAGTTACCAAAACAGCCCTCATGTCCTAAAATTGTACTTTGGATTAAATGAGAAACATAGAAAATGTCGACGATCGTGAGGATCAATATTGATCGTTCATAATGTATTGTTGTATTTAACAAAAAGAGATTTTCATGTTATCACGTGTACAAAACAACTTGTTAGAGTATTACGGTCACATAAGTCTACTTGCTGTTCAAAAAAAAAAAAAAAAAAACATAAGTCTACTTGCTTTCTTATGCGTCCAAATACCTTAATATTCGAATTTTTTTTATTAAGCCAAAAGGCACACATTGGGTTTAATGAAATATTAAATATTCTTCGTTATTTATAAAATATTTTGATCCGATATAATTTGCGACCCGTTATGTTTAATAAAATTTAAACCATATAAAAGAAACAATAGTTGAAGAATTGGAGATAAATTTTCATGGAAATTGAGTAAAAGAGTAAAGACACAAGTCGACTTTTACCGATACACTTTTAGGAGTGGCTAGTTGTTAAAACAGAAAAAGACGAGGGAAATATGTGCATATATTGTATTTGTAGAGGAGATGTTTTAAAAAATGGAGGGGGAAGGGGGTGGTCAGATGTGTCACGCTTTTAGGATCATTGCAATAATTGAAGTCATGCTTACTTTAATGATGAGGGAAGTGTTTACAAATAAAAAGCAAAGTGACATTGACACCACCACCAACTACTCCCTCATACAATAAAAATTCTTCAACATCTAATTTAATTTAAAAAATCGAATTAATATATTTATTAAATTTTTTGTTGAATCATTGAGTGCTCTAAATTGTGGTTTAAGGTTGAACACAACACCAACTTATATCAGTGGTTTATTAAGTCCGTCGCCTCTTTGTACTACTCATGAGGTTATTTAGAAATAAATTGTAGTAAAATAATATGCGTATTGATAAATATAATAGAAAAGGTAGATGATGAAGGAGGAGAAGTCACGTGAGTAGTAAATAATGATGGGATTGGTGGAAATGATTGCATCGGCGGAATTTGTCCCCCTCACGGTGGTGCACCCTCAGACTACTCTAAACAGGCATCCCACCCACCCCACCCCCTACCCTCGTCTCCCCGCGCTCCCTCCCCCCCTATCTATCATTGGCCTCGCGTCTATCACCTTTCTCATCATCATCAACCTTTTTTCTGTTTTTTTTTTTTTAGAAAACAAAGATCTCAAATATAAATGTTTTTTTTTTTTTTAACTGGCAGGGAAATTTTATTAAAGCCACAGCCTATCGAGGCAAAGGCAGGGCAAAACGCAACAAAACAAAATAACTACAAAATGTCAAAAGGGTTACAAACCCACACATGCCAATTACAATTATTAAACTTCCTCCTATGTTTAACCCAATCAAACACCAAAGCAAGAATATTATCCACCACTTTATGAACATTAACACGAGTAGAATTAAACACCTTTTCGTTCCTCGCTTTCCAAATACACCAAAGAAAACCGTAGACAATCCCCAGCAAAATTTTCTTTCTTTGGGCAATGACCCCAATTCGCCGCAAAATCCACTAACGAAGAGACACCATTGAACGTTCTAGAGGGAATACCGCACCAATTGCTCAACCAATTCCAAACGTCTCCAGCAAAAGAGCATCCAGTGAATAAATGATTAGTGTCATCGACCCCTACGGAACATAGATGACAGGAAGTGGTCCCGACACGGACCCCTCTTTTAGACAACGCCATAGCCGAGGGGATCCGATCAATACAAGCCCTCCAAACGAAGCAACTAACTTTTAAGGGGGGGGGGGATATGGAACCAGACCGTGGAATTCACCATAGGAGTGGTAATCTTGGAATCAATAAGACTTCTAAGCTCGCGCACATAAAACACCCCGTCTCCGGAAAGCAAAGAAACCCACCGGTCCACACCATGAGACATGATAACATTAGAGATAAGCCCGGTAAGCGAATTCAAATCTGCAAGCTCCTGCTGAGTAGAAGGAATTCTCTTCCAAGCCCAGTTTAACTCATTTGCAAGAATCCGCTCCGAAACGAAACACGACTTCCTCTTGTCAAGAATCGCGAGACTAGGGAATCGGGATTCAAACGAGCCCCCACACATCCAATCTTCAAGCCAAAATAAGGTATTTGCTCCAGCCATAACCTTAAATCCAAAAACGGAGTTTAAATTAACCCCGAGCCCGTCCAATATTTTCACCACCTGCGAGATCTCAGACCACACGCCAGCAAAGGACTTTTTAGCAAGGAGATGAATCAGTTTCCTGCTTAAGTTGTGAATACCACAGACCACCTGTCTCCACAGGGCATTCGGTTGATTTTTGAATCTCCAAAGCCATTTGGTGAGAAGCGACAGATTCAAGGATCGGAGGGACCCAATACCGAGACCACCCTTTTCCTTTGGCCCAAGAACGCAGCTCCAGGAAACCCAACAAATCTTGTGATTGTTATTGCTGCCTCCCCAAAGAAATTGGCGTCTGATTTTTTCCAGCTTATCAATAATAGCGATAGGGGCCTTGAAAATAGAGAAAAAATATAACGGAAGGCTGCCAAGGACGGATTTAACCAGAGATAACCGACCGCCAAAGGACAAGAACTTGGCTTTCCACGAATTAAGTCGATTTTGCACTCGATCAATAACCGGAGACCAATTTCGTTTTAATTTCATATTAGCTCCCACTGTGACGCCCAAAAAGCTGAAGGGGAGGGAAGCCGCGTCACATCTTAAAATTCGGGCGCACGAGACAACCTCTCCATCCGTAACGCCAATACCATATACTTTGGATTTATGGAAGTTTACCTTTAACCCTGAAGCAGCATGGAAACATCTCAAAATTCTAGCAATATTGCGAAAATTAGAGCTAGACCAATCACCCACGAAAATCGCGTCGACCGCGTAAAATAAATGAGAAACAGAGGGACCATCTTTAGGGACTTTAAAGCCATGAAACAGCGATTTTTGGCACGCCGACTTCACCGCCACGTTGAGACCCTCCATTGCAATTATGAACAAGAAAGGTGACAGAGGGTCACCTTGTCTAACGCCTTTGGATAGCGGGAATTCCTTTGTAGCGGTCCCGTTAATGAGAACGGAGGCCCTTGCAGAAGAAAGACACCCCTTAATCCACTTCAACCAAATCGAACCGAATCCCATTTGCTCCATAACAGATTCCAAATATCCCCAATTGATTGAGTCAAAAGCCTTGTCGAAGTCCACCTTAAAAAGAAAAAGCTTGTGTTTAACTTTTTTTGCCCATGTACAGATCTCATTTATGATCATCGGCCCATCTAAAATATTTCGCCCCTCGATGAAAGCCGTTTGAACATCATCAATCACCTTACCAATAACTTTTTTGATTCTGGAAGCAAGAATTTTAGCCACGATTTTATACAAGCTGCCGATGAGGCTGATAGGACGGAAATCAGCCAGTGAAAGGGGATCCTTCACTTTTGGAATGAGCGAAATGAAAGAGGAGTTGCTGCCACGAGAAAAGCAACCGTAGGACTCAAAGTGCTTCACAAAATGCATGATATCGTCTTGCATGAGAGGCCAAAATCGTTTAAAAAACTTGAACGTGAATCCGTCGGGCCCGGGCGCCTTCTCGCTCCCACAATTCCAAATAGCCTCCTTGACTTCCGTAAGATCGATAGGAACTTCAAGCGCACACCTGTCTTCCTCAGAAAGCTTTTTGAAATTCCCGTTGATTAACAGGGGACGATCACGAAGTCCACCGTCTCATTCTTTATGGAATCGATGTCAGTCTTCCAAATACCATTGACCATTAGCCCATGAATGGTTTTCCTCCTATTTTTGATTTTAAGAGAAGCATGAAAAAAAGAAGTATTCTCGTCACCCTCCCGCACCCACTTTATCTTCGATTTTTGCATTAAATCAATCTTAGACATCTTTTCCAACTCCAAAATGCGCTGTTTGCACAATCTCCTTTCCGTCAATTCAGTTTCATTAAGACATCTAGATTCCGCTTGAATTTCGAGATCATTAACCTTATCTTTAAGTTCCCGTAACGTCTTGTTTTCTTTTTCAAATTCCACTCTCCTCCAGCTACGAATTGCCTCTTTAACCCATTTCAATTTATTAGCTAAATATCTATCCGGCTCTCCGTCTCCTGAAAAGCTATTCCACGCCTGAATAACAACATTGTCGAACCCATCTCTAAAACACCAAGAATTAAAGAATCTAAAAGGCGGAGGGCCGAAGCGCAAAAGCGAGGTGCGAAGAACGATCGGTGAATGATCAGAAAATTCCCTAGGAAAGGCAGTGACAGCCGCAGAGGGAAAGGTAGTCAAGAAGTTGGGGCACACAAGGAATCGGTCAAGCTTACTAAGCTTACAACCATCTTCACAAAAATAAGTAAAACGTCTTCCTCCCATGTTTAGATCAATGAGACCTGCATTAGTAAAACGTCTTCCTCCCATGTTAGTATTTGTAAAGAATATGCATCAAATAAAGTAAAAGGTTAATGACATGAGAAAGGTAATTTATTTTTTAAAATATTCATATTTAGGTAATAATATTTTTTTTTCACATTACCTATTTAACTTGTTATACCTGTTCAAAAAAAGGTAATATGACCGTTTGCTAGTTCCATTCGTCTCAATATTCACATATAATACATAAAATATTTATAGAGAATATCATTTAAATCATTTGAAAAATCTACCTACGTATAACATTGTACATTCGGCTGGTGTGGGTTTTCCTGGTCA
This sequence comes from Cichorium intybus, assembly GCA_023525715.1. NCBI lineage: Eukaryota > Viridiplantae > Streptophyta > Magnoliopsida > Asterales > Asteraceae > Cichorium > Cichorium intybus. The sequence goes on from CM042009.1 coordinate 14,798,102, forward strand.
TATTATCTTTTTTTGAACATGTATAACAAGTTAAATAGGTAAATGTAAAAAAAACATTGTTATCTAAATGTAAACATTTTGAAAAGTAAGTTACTTTCTCAAGTTATGAAAACCCCGACTAACCGGTCATATTACCCTTTTTTAAACAGGTATAACAAGTTAAATGGATAAATGTGAACAAAACAATATCGTTACCTAAATGTGAACACTTTAAATAGTAAGTTACCATTTTATATCATTAACCCTAAAGCAAAATACAAATTCAATCAGTGTTAAGCATTGGATACACACCTGCAAAATCAAATTCAAGGATATCAGAAAATGATTATAACCATATTAAACATAAATGATTAATGGTCATATTAAACCTATCTAACGTTATAATCAGAAATTATTATAACCGATGTTCTAATTATTTATGCAATTATATTTATAATCATCAATAATTCTAATTATAATAATTAATGATTATAGTTATAATCATCAATGATTAACACATAAAGATACTTTTAACACACAAATACATATAGTTACAGTGTTAATCACCAATGATTAACACTGCAAAATTACCTATTCATGCTTAACACTTAACAGAGGTTTCTAGTCCCCCAAATTAACAGAGGTTTCTAACACATTTAATCATCAATGAATATAACTAACAACATACAACTATCCATATAATCATAAATGAATACATACTTGTAACCATAAATGAATATATAGTTCTATTTATTAATCAATGATGATTATAACAAGCAGATGCAGTTGAAATCAAGACTGATATGGAACAAGTTTTTTTTGGAGCTAAGCATAACATATTCAAATCCTTCATGCCATTTTTTGCAGCAAAGGATAACATGTTCGAATGGGTTTAACTTTTCTTCTAAGCATATCATCGAATGCGTATTTAACTCCTACTTTATTCTTATACTTTCATATGATTTCATCACCCAAAATTAACCAACTACAGTGAAATCAATAGTCTATGTGAAAACAAAGATGAACACGAGGCATCAAAATCATAATGGATTCAGACCTTCTACAAAAATTAAAAATGCAAAACTTTTATAAAAATCAAAGGAATGGAATACTTGAGTAACATCCAGCCTTAATCTTTGTGGAATCGGATCTGATAAAAGATTATCTGATGCCCAAAAATCAACAGAACCCAACAAATACGTAGCCACTGCAACTAGGAATCACCAAATAATGCCCAAAGATCATCCGCACAAACTTGTTACATGTGGTAGTCGGCCTTGAATCTTGTGTATTGGTACAGAACTTGGCCGTCAACGGTGAGACATGCGATGGCAATGCCGATGTGGTCGTCGACCTTGAAGAGAATGCCGATCTGGATAAGAGGCGACAACGGGAGTTCCAAATTAGTTCTATTAACGCAGGCGACAACAATTCCGACGATGATTGACTAACATCAGCAGCAGCAGCCGTCGCTGCTACCATTGTGATTGAGGAGGACGATCGGCGATTCCGACGATATTAACGGCCGGAGGTACAATCCTTTGGTCTGATTCTTTCATGCATCAACTTTGATGTGTGGCCTGTGGTGGAGACGTGTGGTGTGTTTGGATGTATAACCCTAGGTAGAGAACGATGGTTTTGAGATGAGAGAGGCGAGACAGAGTAATTATAGGACTTGATAAAATTAGGGTAATTATCAATTACCTTAATACCCCTAATGATATCTTTAATTTAAAATTTAAATTTTAAATGAATTAATAATTATACATTTGGTAATTAATTATATCCGTAGATCAATGATATTTTTAATCATAACGTTTTGGATCATATATTTTTGGATCATAAGATTTTGGATATTAGATCATAACGAATATTGCATTTTGGATCATAAGTTTTGAATCATAAAACATATTTTGGTTTTAATATTTTTGGATCATATGTATTTTTTTGCTATTTTGATGAGTTTTTTACTCAAAATATAAAAATGAATACGAAAAAAACTTTTTTTCAAAAAATTGTTTTTGCAAACTCACTAATATAATATCTACAATGATCCCTAAAACTTTCATAATTTTTGGAAAATTTTTTTTAATTTTTGATTTTTTATAAAAATAAAAAATAAAAAATAAAAAATATTTTTTTTTCAAATTTTGACAATGGTGCTTGTTTTGTAGAGAATTAAATTTTAAGAACTTTGGTTTTTTCAGAATTTTTTTTACAAAGAAAAAAAAGTTATGGTCAAAATACAAAATGGGTGGAAAATGATTATGATCACATTGCTAAAAAATCATCACACATACGTCACATAACATCACCAAAAAAAGGTCCTACTAAAGGAAGTCATTTGTATTGGCAATTTATTTAAGTGAATAGTAGGTTGTGCTAGCAAAATATTTTTCTTGAAAGAGAAATGGTTCAATAATTTGTTGTTAAAACAATCGTACCCCGTGTTATATGCATTTGAATCATCTAAAATTTGTTTAATCTCACAAAAGGTTCTCATTGTATCCAATTCACCTGAGGCATTTAATTGAGAAGGGAGGAAATGATTGCTATCAATAGATGAATTGTTGGAGCTTTTTGGACTAACTCTTCCTTAGGTAGGTTTAAATTTTATAGTGTAGGTGACTCTTGGAAATGGGTTGATGATATCTCGAGCTACCACTTCTAACCCTGCTATCGGCTCCAGAACTACTACCCCTGTCACGACTAAATCCTCTGTCACGTCTCTGCTGCCACTGTTACTCTGACTATATGCGACAGAATTGATGTCAGTGGATGACAACGTCTCGTATGTGTATGTATACATACATACATACATACATACATACATACATACATACAAGACACATCAACTACCCTTGTCTCCCTAACCCATGAGGCAACTTACATCTCCGTCACCTTCTCTACCACCACCTTATTTGCCCTTGACCCTCTCTACCGCCACCGCCTCCACACTTCATCTCTGGCACCCACGTTCCCATATTTGATTATAAATTTCTCCTAATTATTTGGGTTAAACCCACCATGCGTCTAGTCATGTGCTCGACGTGATGGATTACTCGAATATGAAAACAACAATTCTCATTACAATCTCTTTGAGCTTCATTTGAATCCCATCTAGGTTCTGTTTGATTCATAAAAAGTTTAAGGGAAGGGTTTTTTTGGACCCTAAGACTATCCACATTGATAAACGGCCCCAACCCCAACCCTTTATTATTTTTAGGTTTTAAATTATATAAAATATGACTATTCATATAAACTTGCCATGTGTCAATATATTGTTGGATGGGCTGTGCAACCAAGGTCGTTGGAAAGACATATTCATTGGTTTTAGTTGTTTCTTTCTATTTTTTATAATAAAACTTGGCAACCAAACTCTCTTTCGGTCGCCGATGGAGATAGCCTAACGATAGTGGTTGCTCGCCGTATAAATTTTCTTTCAACGAGTCTTTCATCTTATAGAGTTTCTTTTAGGTATTTCATTATTAATAAAATAGTTTTATTTCATTAACATTAAATGATAATGCATCGTTTTGCTACGAATGTTACTAATTATGTTAATCAATTGTGAGCAGGAATAAGTAAAATTATTCACAATTAGTACTTATGAAAATAAGCAGAAACAAATAAAAATTAGTACTTTTAAAGTAATTAAGAATTATTACTTTTAAAATAACGTATGAATTATGAAAAATAAAATACAATAATTAGAGAATTATGTGAAGAATAAAAGTGAAAAGGACAGTTGGAAATAAGAGTGATATGACAAAAGAATCTGAGAAGACCGAGGGAGCTCTGTACATGAGATTTGGAAAGAAGGCATGAGATCCTTCCCACCTGACCTACGCCTGCACCCTCATCCGCTTGGTCAAACCCTCTCCTTCTCCTCATAACCTATTTTATATATATATATATATATATATATATATATATATATATATATATATATATATATATATATATATATATATATATATATATATATATATATATATATATATATATATACACACACAAAATTACATAAACAGTCCCTGTGGTTTACCAAATATAACATAATGGTCCCAAGTATTGAAAAATCACCATTGGAGTCCCTAAGGTTTACGAAACGCTACAAATCGGTCCCTGGATCAGGTAAAAAGACTAAAATGCCCTTTTTATTTCTTTTTCATTTTTCTTTGAATTACTTAAAAATTTTATTAATAATAAAAAAAAATATCCCACCCCCACCCCGTACCCTCTCCAGCCGCCTAGCCTCCTACTCCATGTTCGTCATCACCCAAGCCTTCGCCAGCCATCTTGGCGACCTGGAGCTCGCTGCCATCTCCAGTGTGACCAGCGTCATCGTCGGATTCGACTTCGGCTAAAACCCAGTTACAATCTGAGTTTCTAAATCCAACCGAGTGATGTTGGAACCGGATACAAGGGCGTTGCTTTTCGAACTCTATTCTCGCTTTCAATATCATCAATCGTTCATCTTCTGCCTACCCTCAAGAGTCGGTGATCTTTGATTCTCTTTCTTCATTTTTCAATCTTCTAGAACTGTTTGTTTTGAACCCATTTTGCTGCGTTTTGATACGGTAGATGAAGAAGCAGATTTATACCGTCCAAAACCATTATACATTCTTTGAGTAAATTTCGTTGACAAGCTGACCAGTCTACATCCGCTGTCAGGGACTCCACTGGATCCCGGTGGGTCACAACATTTCATCTTCTTGCTCGAAACGGAGGTCACCGAAGCTGAAACACATGGATCTCCGGTGGGTTCGAATTTTGAAATAAGGGTCAACAAATCAACACCTGAAGCTGAAACTGAAGGCAAGTCAAGTGAAACGGTCCTTTTTTGCTTGACGGAAAAATTAGGAATCGACAAAGAGCTTGGAGGCGGTGAGTTAGAATATGCAGGTCCAACCCACAGCTCGGAATAAAATAATTCATTCATTGAACCCCCAAAATTCTGCTTATATATATATATATATATATATATATATATATATATATATATATATATATATATATATATATATATATATATATATAGACAAAATTACAGTATTCGTCCCTTTGGTTTGGGCAACTTGCAATAAGAGTCTTACTTTTGGATTTCCACTATATGGGTCCTTAATGTTTCCGATTACTTTCACTTATGGTCCAAGTCCACGTTATCGTCTCATTCTGACGTTAGCCGGTATATGTGCCCCTCACGTGAGGGCAGAAAATACATTTCGATGTCGACTGTCATATAACACAATCTTCACGCCATTAATGCATCGTCAGTTCATAAAATCTCTCAAGAAAATATTATCATTATACCACCTGTGGAAGAAGATATTTAGTCATTGAAACGACGAAGTCGCCGGGAACACCAAATTCGTCTAAATGAATGTCAACGATGTGGAAGATTAGGGAAAAGAGGGCGACGGTGAATGTTCTAGCTCTTACGGTATGTGTTTTCGTGTAAATGCGAGTTCACGATAGACGATCGGAACCCTAAATTCGTGTGCGTTTGTTGGAGGTTCTAATCGGAATCTGTTCACTGTGGAAATTAACCACGGAGGCTGCTTCCTTGAATCCACAGTTCGAAGGTATGAGAAAAGGAAGGTTACATTCGTTGATAATGTCGACATAGATGAGTTTAATGTCATCGAGTTGTCCGAAATGGTAAAAGAAGTACGTTACCGTTCACCGGAACCTGTCTACTTCCACTTTCGTTTACTACTGATTGACCTAGAAAAAGGCATTGTCCCATTATCTTGTGACTCCGATGTAATGATCCTTGCTCGATATGTTAAACTTACGGACGTAATTTCTATGTTCGTGGAGCATGGAAAGTCTACCCTAAATACATACAGAAAAAGCCCATTAAATGATTTCATGATCCTTGAAGAACCATCCGCTTCACCCGAATACAACCGCGAGATGACTAAATATTGTCCTAACAGTGAAGCTAAGAAAAAAATTAACTTTTGATTTGGACGCCCTTCAAACAGACTTGAAGAAAGTAGTCGAAACATGTCTTCATATATGGAATTGGTTCTTAACAACCCTAAGGTAGGTGTAGTTCAAATGCAGAAAACTGTTGATAAGGGAAACAAGGGTAGGTCGTCAGCAGATCCAAACAATATTTTTGACTTACCTCAGGTTCATGTGGTGGATTTGGACATCGATGATGACATGCAAGGATTTGTTGGGGTAATGCCAAGACAGGGTAGGGTAGTTACAGAGAACATAGGTGTGAGTAATTTGGATGAACTATACGAATATGGGTTTAGTGAACAGGGGTTGCAATGGAACTTGACGAACGATTACGATTTCAACATGTAAGTTAATTGTGAACGTGAATGGATTGATGCAGTCCATAAGAAACGAAATGCTGCAAAGAAGGCGAACGAGTCAACAGCAGGTGTATCTGACGAAGAAGGAAGTAGAGGAAGTGAGTTTCGATTTGCAAAGCAAGAACCTGATGCTTTTAAAGAGATTCATGTAGAAGTTGGGCCATTTCAAAGTGTGATGGACCCTCCGTTGGATATTGAAGAAGACGACGTGGTAGTTTTAGATACAAATACTTTTACGAACTACAAAATACCGCCAAATGCACGTGAGAATCTCTTGAAAAACTTACAGAAACCGGTGAGATGCTCAGCCGGTGAAGTGCACGAAGCTGACTTCAAATTGGGGGAGAACTTTGCGAACAAAAATGTGGTCAAAGAGGCAATAACAAATTTGGCACTACAATCACGTAGGCAATTGATAGTCATGAAAAATGACTTGCACTGAATGAAGGCAAAATTTTGAGGATTTGTCTTAGGTTTGAATGATGGTAGAATTGGAAAAAAGGAAAACAGAAAGGGTAAAAAGGTCACTATGGCAGACATTTTTTGTCCTTAGATATTATACGTGTCATGGTTACCGAATAAGGACGTGTGGATGGTTAAAACGTACGACCCAACTCACACATGTATTCAAACACGTGAAGTTCACACCTGCACTCAAGGTTATATCGCAACCAAAATTGCAAGTCAAATAGCTGGAAACCCTAGTATTCCTGTTTCATCCCTTAAACATGAATTGCAGGCGAAATTCAAAATTGAGTTGTCCTCCATAAAGGTCTATAGAGCCAAACAACTTGCCTAAACAAGCTGAGGGGTGATTATGAAAAACAATACGGTATGCTCAGAGACTACAGGCTCGAACTTCAATTATGAAACCCGGGTACGACTATCAAATTTTGGATTTATTAGACTTAATAATCCTAACAAGTTTTTTTTATTTACACTTTCCGTTTAAAACTCGTATGTTTTTTTAACACGTTTTGATTTATTAGGCTTAATAATTAAAACAAGTTTTGGATCTTAGATCATAACAAGTTTTGGATATTGGATCACAACAAGTTTTGGATAATTTTGGATCTTGGATCATAAAAAATTTTGAATCTAAGATCATAAGTTTTGGATCATCACAGTTTGAATCATAAAACATATTTTGGTTCTTAATATTTTTGGATCATGTATATATTTTTGTTAATTTGTTGAATTTTTTACTTAAAAAAATAAATAAACACTTAAAAAACTTTTCTTCAAAAAATTGTTTTTGCAAACTTACTAATATAATATTTACAATGATCCTTTAATTTTCATAATTTTTGGAGAGTTTTTTTTTGGTTTTTTATAAAAATAAAAAATAAACAATAATTCTTTTTTTCAAAATTTCATGATAGTGCTTGTTTTGTAGAGAATTAAATTTTAAGAACTTCAGTTTTTTAGAATTTTTTTTCACACAAAAAAAAAATTATAGCTCAAAAACAAATTTGAAGGAATAAAAAAACCCAGCAAACGAGATGCTAACAAGTGTCGCAATGGGGTGGGGTACTCATTCAGATTACCAATTTACCCTTCTTAGTTTGTCTTATCCACCAACTAGTTTTGATTTTTAGACAACTAGCCCCCCAAACTTATAAGATGTGTCAATTTTTTCACATTGAATATTAGTCACCCATTTTGCTAGATTAGAGGTCCAGATTTGTCCTCACAGTCCTCATCGAAATTTGAGTTCTCACCCGATCCTAGTTCTATATATATATATATATATATATATATATATATATATATATATATATATATATATATATATATCCTATCCTATCCTAATAAATAAGTAACTCAAAGCCACATGTCATCTCCTCATTGAATTTGTCACATGTCATTTTCTCATAATTTTAAATTTCTCAAGGAAAACTAATTGGTTTGAAACGTTTCTAACTCCTTAATGATCGATTTAACTATCATTAAATTTCAAAATTAATTGTTATTATTCAATTTTAAAATTAATTGTTTTTTAATATCATATTATTTTTTAATGTTTAGAATGATTTGGGAGACAATAGAGAGACAATTGACGTCATAATAAACGATTCCAATCATAATAGTGAATTTGATTTTAGTACCGGTGACATTCTCATAATCAGTTATATTTATCAAAATACAATGTCGTAATAGTTAAAATCAAAAGCAAGATGTCACGATACACAAACAAATTTCTTATGTATAATTGTTAATGTTTAGATATTCTTAATTAATAATTTTTTTGTATCATATCATCCCGTGTAATACACGGGTTTCACAACTAGTATATATATATATATATATATATATATATATATATATATATATATATATATATATATATATATATATATAGGGAGGTTAAAATGATAACCATTATTAAATTGAGAACGTGAGAACAAACCTGGGCATGTAATTTTAAAAAAAGGCCCCGTCCACCCCCTCCACTGCAATAAAAAATTATTTTTTACGACTTACGTACGAAATGGATAACAACAACTTGGAGCAGACATTGCAGGAAGGAAAGCTTTATCGATACATAAATAATTTAATCGTTGCCCATCTTCAAGACAACAATCTCACCCATGTATTGACCCTTTACTCTCCATTTTTATACATTCAATTGATTTTAGTTTTAGTTCCTCGATTCCTCTAATCCCTAGTATTGCAACCACTAAAAGTTACGTTTCGGTAATGGATATCAAAACTGGCATTCTGGCAAGTCTGTAACTACAAGATATACGCATTTTGAACTTTTCTATACAAATTTGCTTGCTACACGTTGTGTTTCTAATTCGCTTCAATTGGATGACTTACATATTTCCAGGTTTATCTCCGATTTGAGTGTTTTGTTCAATTTGACTCGTATAATGAAATTGGCATTAAAAGATTGGCTCGATTTGTAATTAGTCAGATTGCAATTTCATTGAATTGTTATTAATTTTAAAAGGGTGAGTCTATAGTCTTTTATGTTTAACTCGGTCCATATTTTTTCATTCTCAGATTATTGTTTACCTATCATTACTGTATTGTTATCGTTCATAAGGGTGATGCATCCCAAGTGCTCGACATAATGCCATAGAGTATCTTCAAGGTAATTGTTTTGATTTCATATTTGTAGTTTTATTCAAGATTGTCAGTTCTAATTTCAATATTATAAGTTTTATTTCAGTTTTGGGGTTACAAAGTTTGTAAATACTGTCAAAAGTCATAAATTGCATTAAATGGAAAGTAAGTGTGTTGGCGGTGTTGTGATTATGCCTGTTTGCATAATTTTTTTAAATTTTCTTTCAGTGCATGCTTCTTTCTTTAGTTTTTCTGTTTGTCAATAGGTTTTGACATTATGTTTATTCGGAGCATGTTTATTGATATTTCATGTAAGTTTATTAAGTTGTTAAAAGTATGTAATATAAGGAATTTATGTAGCATTTTTTGTAAGAGATAATTATATAGTTTTTAACCTCAAAATATATACTCTGCTCGTGGTTTGATTTGTAAAAGTTTTAAAAAAATTTCGACGTGGCATGGCGAACCTGCATTCTTCTTGTGTTGTTTTTTTAATTCATGTGTTGAGGATAATGAAACTGGAGAATAGCCAGGAAATGAATGGATAACGAAATTGGGTAAAATCATATTACATTCCATATTGTGTTCATGCACACCAAGTGTTTGGTAAATTGCTCAAGAGGTTTTATTTTGTGTATGCTCTTTCATTATACTTGATATTTATAATTATTAAAATTGTTTGTTGGATTGGAAAATCTGGAAGGCCTAACACATACATAAGCAATTGGATGCCAGTGTCACACCCCTATTCTCTGTCATGTTGAAGTCCAAGGAGCTGCAGGCTTGTTCATGTACCATTAAGCACTTAATCATATATGATTCTGAAATCTTGTTCACACGTGATATGTTTTTTCTTCAATCACATGAGATTAAACCTTGTTATTAAGCGCTTAATCATATATGATTCTGAAATCTTGTTCACATGTGATATGTTTTTTCTTCAATCACATGTGATTAAACCTTGTTATTAAGCGCTTAATCATATATGATTCTGAAATCTTGTTCACATGTGATATGTTCTCTCTTCAATCACATGTGATTAAACCTTGTTATTCACATATTCACATGTAATTAAAACATGTTATTTATATGCAAATATGTACATAATGATTTTTTTATGTTTAAATAAAATTTCTTATTATATATATTTAATCACATGTGATTAAACATTGTTGATCACATATGATTAAGCTATTCACATGTGATAAAACCCCATTATTCACATGTGACTAAAACATGTTTTTCACATGTGAATATGTGCATAACGAATTTTTTATTTCTTAATAATTTATTCACATATGATTAAAACTTCTTACTCAAATGTAATTAGATCATGCTATTCAAATGTGATTAGAACTTGTTATTCACATGTGAATATGCTCAAATAGAATTTTTATTTTTATTTTTAATAAATTTTCTTATTATATGTATTCAATCACATGTGATTAAAACATGTTATTCATATGTAAATATGTGCTTAATGAATTTTTTATTTTTAAATAATTTTTCTTATTATATGTATTAAATCACATGTGATTAAAATTGTTGATCACATATGGAGACACACTTTATGCACCTAAGGTGTTCGACAAAATGTTGCAAGAAACTTTCGTCCAAATCCCGTCTACCAGTAGTCCTTGCACTCACTCCAACCTAAAAATACGCCACCAAACTCAAAAAACCAGTCTCACACCCCTATTCTCTGTCATGTCGAAGTCCAAGGAGCTGCAGGCTTATTCAGGTACCATTAAGTGCTTAATCATATATGATTATGAAATCTTGTTCACATGTGATATGTTTTTTTGTTCAATCACATGTGATTAAACCTTGTTATTAAGCGCTTAATCATATATGATTCTGAAATCTTGTTCACATGTGATATGTTTTTTCTTCAATCACATGTGATTAAACCTTGTTATTCACATATTCACATGTGATTAAAACATGTTATTTATATGCAAATATGTACATAATGATTTTTTATGTTTAAATAAAATTTTTTATTATATGTATTTAATCACATGTGATTAAACATTGTTGATCACATATGATTAAGCTATTCACATGTGATAAAACCCTATTATTCACATGTGATTATAATCTTGTTATTCACATATAATTAAGTTATTCACATATTTTTCATATGTAAATATGTACATAACAAATTTTTTATTTTTAAATAAAATTTCCTATCATATATATTTAATCAAATGCGATTAAGAATTGTTATTCACATATGATTGAACTATTCATATGTGATTAAACCTTATTATTCATATTTGATTAAAATTCTATCATTCAATTGTGAATATGCACATGTGAATGGTGGGGTGGGGTGGATCAGGAGTGAGTGGTAAAAAATTAAATTTTTTTTAGTGGGCGGGGTGATGGTAGGGTAGGGGTGGGGGTGGTAGGGGTAAGGTAGGGTGGGGCGGGTTAGGGTGGGGTGGATCGAAAGTGAGTGGTAAAAAATTAAAAAAAGATTTGGTGGGTGGGGTGATGGTACGGTAGGGATGGGGATAGTAGGGGTAGGGTACGGGGGTGTGGTGGGTAGGTTGGGTGGATGTTGGTTGGTGGGGTGGAGCGGGAGTGAGTGAAAAAAAATTTTGTGGGGGTGGGTAGGGTAGGGTGGGTGCTGGTGGGTTGGGTGGAGCGGGAGTTGGTGGTAAAAAATTAATTTTTTTATGGTGGGGCGGGGTAGGTGGGTATTGTAGGGTGGGGTGGGTAGGGCAGGCTGGGTGCTGATGGGTGGGGTGGAGCAGGATTGGGTGGTAAAAAAAAATTAAAATTTTTTTGGTGGACGGGGTAGGGTAGGGTGACGTGGGGTGGGTAGGGTAGGGAGGGTTCTGGTGGGTGGGGTGGGTGTTGACAACGCCTAGTAATATAAAGTATTTTAGTCGTTGTTGAGCCCTATTCTTGGTGAAATTATATCATATATGTTGTGGTATTCTCACTTTTTGTGTCAGTGCTTGTTTGGAAAGAAAAGTTACAAATAGGGGTTAAACGCGTGCAAAATGAAAGAAGTTTGAAGATAAAGCCAAAAACAGTCGTCTGAATACGCGCGCCGCGGGTTAGCACACGTGCGCGACGCGCCACGTCAGAAGATGAGGCAGTGAAGAAATTCAAACCGCGAGTAAATGGGGATAAGACACTACGCGCGCCGCGGATATCATAGTTGCGCGACGCGGGTCTTAAAATTCCACAACTATAAATAGAGACCATTAGGTCGAAATCAGCAGGCAAGGAACGACCAATAAGGTGGACTTAAGGCTTCTTTGACTCCAAGTTTCGGATTTCAGCAGCCATTCGTGGTATTTTATGTTTCTTCATTTAATTTCATTATTAGTTCAATTGTTCTTAGTTATTAGCTTAGTGTTTCTGGGTGTGACAACCAGTAGCAGTAGGTTATAGCTTGTTATTTTCGTTGTTCACTGTTTTAAACCTTCTGGATTGGTGTTTAATAGAGTTAATCATCTAGTTCATGTTGGTTTGCTTATTTTACCTTTATTTATGCGTTATTGCTTTGGATGTGTTTGGATTGTTCTTGTTTGTTTCTGATTCTGAATTCCACTTCTGATTTCAGTAAGCAAACTAGGTTAGGTTTTAGTTTAAGTTCCATTTAGTTTATGTTCTGTTTTGGCAATTGTTTGGATTTTGGATTTTTGGACTGTTTTGGGGGAAGTAGAAGATTAGTCCCTCCGGCTGTAGCGTTACACTACAGCTGGTAAGTTGTCGCCTATCTTGACCACGAAGCTCCTGTGGATCGACCCTGACTACCACTGTACTAGTGAGAGTGAGGTATTTTACTATTTTTGACCGCACGATGACCTAGGCGTGTCAAATTTTGGCGCCGTTGCCGGGGAGTTGTGAGCTTAAGAGTAGGCAATCTGTAGGGAGTTTTTTTTTCTGAATTTTAGTTTTAGTTTTGAGATTTGAGTTTGGTTAGTCTTTTTGTTTTGGTTTTGACGGGCGTGTTGCACTAGTGCATGCGTACCCGTCGGGGTGGGCAGTTATCACACTTGCTTTTTGTCTCGGAGATCGAACGTATCGCGTGCAATAATCATGTGCGTACACGCTTAGATAGAATGAGTCCTAGTAGTGTTAGTATAGAGGATGTTGTTGGATTAGGTGTCTAAGCCATGACTTATAAATTGTATTTATCTTATTAATTGAAGCAAAGTCCATTTGGGTTGCCCTCGTAGCTGGAGGATTGGTGTAGAGTTAAGTGGAGAGAAATGTTAATTTATTAATTGTTTAATAAATCAATAGAAATAAAATAAATAGTTTATTAATATATTTAAGTGTTAATATATTACTTAGAAACTATAATAATTAATTAGAAATTAATCTAGAATTAATTAGATTTAATTTAGTGATTAATCTAATTAATTAAAAGTGCAGGGACTGGTTTGTATTTATTCAATAGTTGAATAACTGGCTAGCCAGTGGGAGGGCCAAAGATGGCGACAATATGGAGGCCACCTCCATATTGGCGAAACCCTAATTAGGGTTTAGAAGCCTTGGTCCAAATGATCAACAAACTTGCCCATTAAGGAGGCTCCTCTAGGGTTTTGACTGTAACTCTTGGAGGCTATAAAAGGAACCTCCTGACCACCCTCATTCGTGCGCCACTTTCACCATCTCTCTGGAACTCTGCTGTCTTCTCCTCTTGCTTGGGTGTGACACCATTTGAGGTAGGACAACTGTGCTGCTAGCTTCTGGATCAAGAATCAAAGGTTGGTTTTCTTATCCAAATTCTTTAGAGATTAATTGTTGGCCTTAGGAATTTTATTATATGTTCAATTATAGAAAAACATAGATCTCTTCTTAGGTTGCATGTGAACTTAGGTTGATTAGTTCATAGATTGCTTAAAACCTTTCAGATGTTACCCATGAACCTTTAAGTGAGGTAACGGGGGGAATTCCATTTATACCCCCAGTGTCAGAATTTCATTTTGGTAGCACGAGTGCTACTGGTGGTGCGGTTTCAGCCCCCGCATCGATACCATCATGCACTCCGCCTTCAGTTTCACCGTTACAACAACCAACCACCAACCCTTTTTCAACAGTTACGACTTGGGGAGCGCCGACCCGAGATGGCAACCTACCGCCTAGACAGCACACCACCATTTCTCAATCACAACCATTACAACCACCATATCAACCAACCATCTTTAAACCACAACCCGCTTTTCAAACTTTACCACAACAAACCCAAAATGTGCAACCACAACAACCTACCTCCACTACAATAATATCAGTACCAGGAGGTCGAGCAAAGATACG